>VNWY01001083.1:0-21304 GCA_009869845.1 Pseudachorutes palmiensis | reverse complement strand
AGATGAAAATACCCTAGTTATTTTTTACAATTAAAAGTTTTTGTATTCAAGAGTTGTACGTTTGAGAACGTCCATGAAACCCATTCTTAGGAGGATAATTCGCCATGATATGCACTTTTCTCCATTGTCATCAGCAATAGTAAAAGGACTTAAGTCTCCACCAGGATCTTGATAGTCACCGGACTGGTTTCATGAACTCTCAACAAGCGTCATTTAAAAGATTAGTGGACGTATGTATCATCCGAGAAGATACGAGAAAGGCAGCAGTAGGGACAATGGCTTTCCTTATTCCTATTCCCTTCCACGCTCATCCCACAATTTACGACATCCAACATCTTTCCTTTAATAGCAGTGATGGCCATTTCTGATCTGGTGGGCTGATAGAAGAGACATATTGAAATGGCCATTGTCTCCACAGCAGCACACCACTCCAAATACGGATGACATAAAACAATGCCCAGATTGATGGTAATGGCATTCCCTTAATGTACACTGGCCCATTTCAACTCGGAGCTCACACTCAACCTCATCATCATCCGAAGAGAAAACTGATGATTTTGAAGGGGCCAAATTGACCCTTGTGGCCCTTTACCTGTATAGCCAATAACACTTCCTGTTCTACACTACTTATATTGCCTAACTGTCCGGAAATCTTCATTAACTTCAAATTGCCATCTAGTAGTAAATTACTGTAATTACTGAAGGGGTATCTGGAGAAACAATGGGAAGGTTATTAGTCTAGCAGTCTGGTGATTAATCCCATGTCCTCTTATTTACTCTAGGAGGTTGACAGTCTAATGACGAGAAGCAAAGGGTCTTCCCTTTTCTGGAAATAAACGGTCTACACCTTCCGGAAGTGAAGCGCTAATGAACCCTTTTCTCAAGTGTAAGGGCCTTAGCTTAAAAATACACACAACTGTGGGAATTAAAAGGCAATGCCATAAATAAACGGTCTACACCTTCCGGAAGTGAAGCGCTAATGAACCCTTTTCTCAAGTGTAAGGGCCTTAGCTTAAAAATACACACAACTGTGGGAATTAAAAGGCAATACCAATGGTAGAACGGATATTTTTGGCCCATTCCCGGAAAAAAGGATTTGGAATTTTTATTGCAGTTTTCCAACGTGTTGCTATTTTAAGGTGTTACTTGATGCTGCAAGGACTAGCATTACACAAGTAGGCAGTATAAGCCGGAGCCAACTTGACAAATGGGCCCAGGTGTCAAGGAACTCCTGCTTAGTATTCCAGAACTGATTCCAGTAGTGTGAATTAATTTAGACGCGAGTCTTTTGATGCGACTTGAGAATTTTAAGTGTTGCTGATTTATTGTGCCGAGATGACATTCTATACATTATAAATCTTCCGTGGATTTTAAGGAGGAGGACATTTGATATTTCTTCCTAGTAGTCTCATCTTTTTATTTTTCAAGTGGCACATTAGGAAGATAGGATGAGGAGTGTGCCTTTCGTTCTTTCTTACTTTTGAGCATAAAAAGGAAATCTTGAAATCTTTATGAAATGATGCTCATCAGGACGGAGACAGTTTTCTCCTTGTATACTTTCCCTTTACGGAAGTTCTGATCATTACAGGAGAGAAAGATGAGAATTTCCTTTTGAAAGTGTAGCAACTTTTCTGGAGTTACACATACAAAAGTTACCCACCCACGTGTCTGACTCTTGCAAATGGAATTTCTTCATCCGCGTGGAACCCGGTAGGAAGTAGCTCCTAAGAAAAACCAAGGATAACGAGACGACGAGCAGGGGGAATATGGCGTTGTGTGAGTTACCCGGGTTTTCCCCGTTGTCACCGCCCAAAGTATCCATTATGTGTGCCCTCCTTCAATGGAACACACGACGCCGCCAGAAGCCCCTACTCATCTACCACTGGCTAAATTGGATTCACCGAAAATATATGCGGATCGGATACATTACTTTCGGAGAAAAAAACTTTGTTCATCCTTCGGATTCGGATGAGAGTGTGCCTGTCTCCCTTCTCGCCTCCTATAATCCATAATATCGTTAGTCGAGACATATTACTAATGTATCCAAATCCCATTCAAAATGGAAACATAATGCATCAGATGATCCACGGGAGTCGTATAAAATGGAAATGGCTCCATACGTCAGCTATAGACGAAGAACATTCTTCAGTCCCCTCTAATTTCAGATACAAAACTTTCACTCTCTACTTTCTTTTTCAGTTTTTTGGAGACATGCATCGCATCTTAAATTTTAATGATGCACTTAAAGTTGCAAACTCCCTATTGTGTGGAAAGCATTTGATTGGGTTGACTATGTAACATGTAATTGGAGGATAGCAAGTGGATTTTGATTGGATCCGTCTGATTCCATTAAGAGCTTTTTCTGAAATTGAACTTGAAACTAAATCCGAGTCGAAATGAGAAGTGGGAAAGCAAAGGATATGGCTACTAAAAATGCATAAAGTTGAATTATACAAAGGAGGATGTACGTCTCGTTGATTTCTTGTTACACCATTTTTTATTCCAAATTCTATTGTTCTTCCCCGTGTGTTTTAGAAATATAAAGGACAGATTTATCGGCTTTTCCTGTCTGCCAATGTTTCTAGTTTCCCATGTGGGTGGGGGAATGGCGTCCCTCCTTCCCCAAATATTACAACACTCAAAATAGTCGTAGTCATAAATATTCGAATTTCCCCGCGCTCAGAATTGTTTGGTGGTAGTGGTCGTTTCGTTTGTTTCCAACTTATAGCTCCAATAAACTTTCTCAAGCTGACATGTTTTCTCTTCAACCCACCCGCTTATCAGCCCAGCCCCACCACTGGCTCAAGAAGGCATTTTCACCACTACCAGGCCCTTCTTACCTTATCGCCGAATGAAAATCTAAATTGGTTTCCTATGAATATTTGACGCCTTCCATTTTATTTTCACCCTACTCTTGATTTTATCAATTTCTCACACCAAGAAATTGAGTGTGTGTGGGAGCCGGGTATTGCAGAGAAACGCATAAGTCTGAAGTTTTTACGATGAGTTAAGGGCAGGCACACCCCTTCCTTGTAGTTAATGGGTGATGATGACCCATGCCCTAATAAGTGACAGCCTATGCGTAATTTCCCAGGTGGACAACTAATTATAACGACAGTCCACCCACCTTCGATTAGATCATCACAAACTTGTTAGTCGCTAATCAACATATCCGTCGATTCCTATCACACTTTGGATGTGAAGGAAGTAGAGCGGGTTTAATTTTGAAAAATCCTTTGTTGAATTAAGCCTAATGTTTTAATTTATTATATCACGATGTGATGCCAGGGCTCGATTGTATGGAAGTGGAGGAAGGGAAGGCCATTTCCGGCACTGCTTTATTAGTCGCTCACCGTAAAGGTTCCAGCAGCTTTTTATAATCAGTATAGTCCAGGTGTGGCGCCCAACTACAAAACTGGACTTGCATGAAGGAGTGGCACAACAAGATGAATTCAAATCCAATATGGCAACTTCAGGTTGGTCAATGACCTCGGGACTATACAGAAAGATTGGATCTGTAATGCTTTGAGAAAATGTCATATGGCGACATCCGCAGGTTTGCGTGTGGTCGCTTGTGGTTCTCTCAAGCTTTCTTAAGACTGAAGTTTCCTTGATTAATTGCAAGCCTGGAATGAGTGATTAGGGACCATGTAGTCATGTATAAGAGTAATATTTTGGTATTAATTAATCGCCCTTGTAAATAGAGTCTTTTGAAATCCATCATGTTCGTTAGCTATTAGTTAAGGGTAGGCAGGAATAATAAATCAGCGAGAATCGCCTGTTGCTTCCCCTCTATCAACTAATAATTAGAAGGTATAATGTATGCTATTCTGTACTCTAGGGAAAACAGGGAAATCGTGTGTCATGGAAAATGGAAGTAGAGGCCACGCCGTGTAATTAATGACGAAAGGAAGTATGTTTGTATACAAAAGGAAGTGAAAGTTCGTTTGGGAAAATGTGGGAGAAAGGAACAACCCGAGTTAAGGAATCGTGTGGTGCGCTTCTGAAGTAGTTGGCCATAACTCTCCGGACAAATGAAATCAATCATGGACTTCATCGCCAGCCCTGTCACCGTCATCTTCTGTTTTGAGCATGGCATTCATCTTGAAGCGAGGTATCGAGTTCCTACGGAACATTAACTGATTAGTAGGAACTTCATACCGTGCTATTAGTCTTGCCATGAAGCACCGTGGGACTTCAAACGAAACTTTAGTCATTTGTAATTGATTCCTTTGTATATTCAAATTATTAGATTTGTGACTATATACACATATTAAAATATTGAGCTATAAGATCCCCTGTAAAAAAAAAAGAGTTGAAAGCTTAAATTAAGCATAGTTTTGTATAATTTTTATTTGGCTTGATACCTATCTGTAATGTACGTAATGTGTTTAAACATTGTAATTATGTACATTTAAGCTCATCCGGAATGTTAGAAATGTTTGGTTAGTTGTGTAATAGTCTGTCCAGATTCTGTAATCTCCCGAATTCAGGCAGAAAGTTGGAGCGGTTGGTGTGTGTAATAATGGTGTGTTTCATTTTGAATTCCAATGTGTAGAAACTCCAAAGCATGACAATCAGAAATCTTAATTCCGCCCACGCAACTAACTCCGAATCCTTAAATATAACCTGACACGTAAGCACGAAGCGTAAATCATACGTAATAAATTACACCCGAGCATTAAGACGCTTCGGAGTGAGACGGTGGTGGGTGCAGAAATCAGAGCAAGTTTCCTGAAATGCTATCTCCGTTTTAAATCAAAAGTCCGGCACCATTACCTTTGAGTCTCAATCCCACACCTTACAGGAAGGAGCAATTGACACGTGTAGAAAAACTGGATGAAACAAAGTAATCACGTAGAGGAATTACAAAGGAAAAGAGCTCTTAGGTAAAAGGATCTTGATTAATTTTTTCTCATTTGACTCCATGACTCGGGGAGTCTTTATTAGGTGCTCATTACCAAGTCCCGCCACTCCAGCATTTTTCTCCCGGTGGAGACCAGCCTTAATTTATCCCATGGATTATAGAGCTCATGCATAAAATGTATACATTTTCTCATTCTAAACACCCAACAACATCAATGGCACGTTGTCAAATTTTCCTAAGTGACTCTCCAGTCAGTTATCAAGTTGCATGACGGAGGGAAGGTGACATGACTTTCCCATATGAACGGTGCGCCGTTCGACTTTGTTGTTTGGACCTGAGTCAGCCATGTCAGCATCTACCAACACGGCGAGTCTTGAGAACAACTATAAGCTCCAGGAACTCATTTCCCGTTTTCTCATAGTTTGGATTTTAATATTAATCTTAATCATTCACGTCTCCTTATAAGCCGTTGTGTGGTGAGGTCGATGCATTTCTCGGGGACAAGGGGAGCTTGAGTCAAAGTCCTTCATCCGCTTTATAACTTCCTAAATATTCATAGCTAAAGTTCTCTAATCTACCACCGCCACTAGAATTCCGTTGAATAGTTTCCGTCCATAATCTAGGACCACCTTATGCACTCGTGTAATTACACAGTCACTAGAATAACAATGAAAATGCCTTCCAATACTTCAAAAGTTTATTTTACGTCATTAGATTCTCCATCAATTCTAATGAGGTTTAGATTCACAGGAATTTAGATTGAGCCTGACGTTAGAGACCTTGCGTTGTCATCAGGATCTGAGGCTAAAAGGAAGGTGGGAAAATACCTCATTTGGGTGACTAACTTCTCATGAGAAGTGTTCGTGATTGGACGCCATGTCATACATACATCGAGGAGAGAGGTAAGTTTCAAATAAAAATTCTTGATTTCTTTCTCTTCTTCCCACTACTATACCCACTCTATGAAATCAGAGTCCAATTTACCAAACTGCCAAGTAGAACTAACGAGCAAGGCAAAGAAGAAAAAAGAAAGATCTCAGCTCATAAAAATGTCAACTTCCCTTTGGATTTGGAACTTGACTTCATTTAACTTGTATCAAGACTTGGCGGCCTAATGAAAAATCCATCCGTGCGTATCCAATCCCGATGACGAGACGACAAAGAGGGTACCATGGAGGATATCATTTAACCAGTTCCTTCAGTAATTTTTTGCCAGCATTTATTATAGTAATATATGTGAACCTTAACGCACAAAACCAAAAAAGTTGCAACAAGCCAATTATTAGATTCAATTTTTTTCGTTGAATTATCAGATCACAGGATACGTATCTTCAATTTAAAAGTTAAGACGCTTGTATTTGAAAAAACTTGTTCAATTTATTCCATCTCCCCGCAGCGGTGTAATGAATGCACAAAAAGTTTCACATGATTTTGAATGCTGAACTCAAACTTTATGATTGAATAATAAAAATAATTATTGTAAATCTTCCCCTTTAGTTCTGCTGGGAACAAATTGAATTGAAACTTGATTGAAACCAGGTTCAGAAAGCAACCTCTAAGTCTATAGTCCTGCTATTCTTCAAAAGTCAAAATGACTTTTATTCTCAGCGCTGCTCCTCAATTCTGGATGATTGATTTTTTAAGCCCTCACGTTTTGAGTTTCTTCCCTTAAACAGCATGCAAAACAAACAAGTTTGGTCCATAAAATTGTCTTCAAGTTTGAACTCCAGGTGTGACGAAGGTGCACCGTCTGCTGCCTATGCCGTAGAACATTGTAAGTCTACGAGGAAACTAAACGCGAATCAAAGAGGCTCAAGCACGATTAAAACAGACAACAAAAGACTTGTGTTTTGGCAAGCATTTTGTGAACAGATTTCATAGTAGGGCTTCCATCCGTCCTTGTAATTAATGTATCACCATTTTGCTTTGGAGCCTGATGAGTTCCTGGCGAGGGACATATGCCAATTTAACACAAAAGCCCTCTAGGGTTCTTTTCTTTCACTTTCAATTTCTGCCATGTTCCATTGTTGTTCTGTTTACAATTACATCTCGGATCCACTCATCTGCATATGCAACTCAAATACCACCAGGATACCCATAGTTCGGTGGGAACGCGACGATGCAAGCTGAAAACTTCAGAATTCCAAGGCAGCTAGATGGTTGTTGTGAAATGCATCTGTAAATGCTCCATTGTTACCTAGCTTTTAAATATGCAAATGTTATCAAGAGCCTGCACAATACGCGTAGGTCCTTTATTCACCAACTCGTATTGAATTAACAACAAACTCGAAAATAATAGAGGCGAGCTCTCCTTGAGCCACTGTATTCATTACAGGTCCCTCCATGCAAAAATCCATTAGGACATGACATAACCCGCCCCAAATCCATGTAATGAATGCAGAACCCGCGTGTAACTTCCCTGTTTGTACTACTACAACAACACGAGGGAATTATTAATTCCGGGACTGAGCAACGCCCAGGGAAGACATGCCTTCCATCTCATGTCCACGGGTCATGTCATGTCAGCGAGACGCGAATCATCATCATCAACGGACACGTTTCGTGCCTTCAGTCTGAAGATGCCCATCATAATTTTCAGGTAATGTAATGACATGCTAATGTGGAGTTCCGAAATTCTCGAGTCAAAGGTCGGTCTTCGAAACTTTTGCCGCAATGTTATAAGATATATGAAGCAGGAAGTAGCTATTAAGGATGGCTGTGTGGGTGACATTATTAGGCAAAGGGAGGCCCATAAGGAGTGGCAGAGGATTCAAATTGGAGTGTGCTTTCTCTCCCGACGAGAAAGTTTTTGATAAGTAAAGGGATAGCACTATGCAAATTAAATGGAGCCCACCACCGCCGAATTGATTTTCACTTAAGAGCCATCATCTTGTGGGGAGGATTATTGATTGACCGTGGCATTGTCATTAGGGAAGAAGGTTCAGGTATACGGAGGGGCAATGGACGGGCTGAGCGCGTATATTCAATTCAAGATGATTATGTGATGTGACTACGACCTGTCAATCCTGTCTACTTTCCCGTGAGTAATGCAAGTTTTCTTATACGGAGGAAACCATCGCATGCAAACGACCTCATTCAATCCAATCCCACTCTCACAGGTATTCTACTAGGGATTAATTTCATGAATGCAAGCCTCAAAATACCCCGCACTTGGGACAAGTTCCTTCTGAAAGAAACTTGGCGCGTAATGGCGGCTGCTCTGTAATTTGTGCTAAAGTGATTGAGCCTGGGCGATTAATCCCTCCAAATTGATTTCTCGGGCTCTCAAGGATTTGTGGTTTACAAAGGCATTAAACGAGGGAACAAAGGAATTGCTGGAGCAGGGTCTCATTGAAACCGCATGAAAGTTAAGGGCTGGAAAACACTTTCAGTTTCAAAACACCGAAGGAGGTGGACTTGTTTTTTTTTGTATTGAGCCTCGATCCTTCCAGTTCAATTTCAGTAAGAATCTAAGGGATCGACCACTTCAAGTCCCCTGTCGTCTTATCCATTTTAATTGTATTTTAGGACGTTATTTCCTCTGAGCCGGCAATACAACCCAATGAAATCCAGAAGTATGGTTTGCAACTAATCATGGATTTAACTTCTTGGTGAATTTCACCAAAATTAAACTAATAAAACAGCCAATTTCACAGCAGTCAGTCACTCACTTGACCACATCCACACCACCAGTTTGTGATTGCAATTGGGACGCAGCTTTAAATTGGATTGAGTTTCAATTGGTAGTCGGTAAGAATTTAATGCTCATGCGATTCTTGAGTTTTAAAGTTGAGAACTGAAGAGGAGAAGAAAGGGTTGAGCATTTTGCCACCACCAGGAAAGCAGAGTGGAAAGCAAACATGATCCTTTTATGAACAAAAAATCCTTTACTTTTTTTTATTTGTTGAGAATCTAAAAACTCCGAAGATGCTGCAAAAGAAAGACCTGGAAGAATCATAGTTCCAGTCAGAGAGGGTTTGAAACGTTGGTTGTTTAATGCATGCAAAGGAACAGATGAAGGACGGGGAACATCCGAATCCGAGATGCGGGAACACTTTTATAAAACTCTGCGGGAGATCACTGGAAGAAGGATCTGAAATTATTACCCCGCTCGCTCCTCGCACCGCCGCCGTTCCTCTACATTCTAAAGACAAAATTAACAGAAGAACATATCCAGGCAATATCGTCAATTTAACTTCAACAACGATGCAGAATCACTTTGGACCAGTAGACATTTTAATTAAATTCGCCTTAATCGATCATACCCTAACACACTTTAATAAGTTGACCGTTTTCCCAGGTTTCCTTATGACCGGTATGACCTTTCTAAAAAGTTAAGGCGTGAGCACTGCGTATCTGTGGACCATTTCCAAATTCCCACTCCCTTCCCATTACTTTTTATATCCTGGCATTACTCTCAACTTTTATTTCCTTATAAAGTTCCCTCCTTCCTGGGCTCCATTCGTTGTGGACCTATGCATCTTCCTGAAACCTTCGTGAGACCTTCAGGTATTCCCTACCCGAAAATCATTCAAAGGGACCCTTGATAAAAAATACGGATCTTGCATTAACATTCTTGAATAGGAGGATAACGGAGGTTTAGCGGTTAGGAAGCGTCCGTTCTTAACCCTTTTCTTCATAAAAAGATGCTGGGAGACATGCGGCGACGTCTACCTGTTGTGGGCCCTTAAGTCCTCATCTGCGTGCTATGATGAGAGGAAATTAAAGACGGCCGGGTTGGGCGGACTTTATTTATTCTTCGTCCATAAAGTTTTCTCAAGTTGCCTTAAGAGGATGAACCCACGCATTCACGACCGACGGGAGAGAATTTCAAGTTCACGTGTCCCTTGGGCATCGAACTTTGGAAAATTCAGACGTCCTTGAGCTTTCTGTGCATCCAGGAATCCAGCTTGATTTTAAATTGCAATCAGTGTGAGCCCTATGTAATCAGGTTACAGGCAATGATCACCGTGTACGTTGCTCCATACGTAACCTTCATCCCGCCGAAAGAATTTGCAAAGATGGTCACGCCTATTTTTTCCTTTGCGCCAAGAGTGCCTGATTTCCCCGTCGGGCGTGTAATCTGAGTGTGAGAAATGAAGGGAGACTTCAGGTGTGCCATGGATATGATGATGAAGGCGAATCTTTAATGGCACTCGTGTCTGTCTGACACTGACACCCTCCTGCCTTTCCAGCATTAAATCTCCGCCACTACCATCATTCGAACAAAACTGCCAGGCTCCTCTGCCAAATTCTAGTCAGGGCAGACATGATTTTGATATGGGCTATTGGATGGTGGAACCCAGCATGGAACTTGCAGGATTTATTCGTGCATGATGCCAAGGGACATTTGCATTTGGCATGAGGTCCCCTCCAGACAAAAGCCATCTTGAGGACCGAATGAGTTCTGTGGGGCTAACGAGCACAGGTGAAGCCAAAGCATTGGGAGTGTCCAGCCTTTGCATACAAATAAATAAGTTTAGAATAAAAGAGCCTTTCCAGGCAGGACAGGGGCATTGAAATATAGGAGGATTGAAGCACATCCTGACTCTGCATTCATTTGGACTTAAACAAAGGTGAATCGGATGCATACCCTGGAGGGGGTTAGCGTCCACAAGAAGAGCAAAAGCATTCCATCTTTGATTTGCCAGTATGCAAACGAAGGCACAATGGAAACAATACTCCCAGTGATATGCAAATCAAACAGGGTTCAACGGAATCCTGGGGCAGGAGGAACTCCCTTAATGACAATAAACAGGGTCGCAAATAAGAAAAAAGGGGGCACTGACACAATGATATGTAAAGGGCCCTTTGAATCACAAGTAGCAAAAGTTAAACAAAATATAATTCCATGAGGCTCTCCTTGTGATGCAAACTTACACGTCAAGCCTCAGTCCACAAACCCGTTTGACTCAAAAGCTCATTGATATTCAAGAATCAATTCAATTTCCGCACGTTAATTCGAATCTTCACGTTTTCAACCTAGTCATCACTCGAACGAAGCTGTAATTTAGCAGACTCATGATTCACTCAGGCGAAAAGACGCCGGGGTAAATGAATTTCAGTTTCAACTCTCTCTGCCAAAATAGAAAATACCAGAGTAATTAAAGATGTTAAGCAACCATTCTTTTCCTGCCAATCAGCAAAATGTAAAGCAAACGGAAAACAATTTTAGCCGCAAAAACGTTGGTCTTACGAAACCTCCTACAGATACTAAATAATTCAAATACATTCTATTTCATCACCAAAATTCCTAACACAATTTGTTTGCTTTCTTATTATATAAACATCTCGTGGCTGTTTGGACAAGGTAATCTTTGGCACTGAGAAAACTAATATCGACAGTTATTAGTTTATAGCCAGAGTCTAAATCGTGCGGTGAATCTAATTATTGCTCGCCATTAATCCATCACGAAGTACTTCAGGCGGCGGTGAACGTTCTTCATCCACGGTGGTTAGGTCTGCAATGTTTACTTTATTCTTGGGGCTGAAATTTTTTTTGAATTTTCATTGGAATGAAGAAAACCCAGTCTCCCGACGGCTGCAAACAATGAAAACTATTCCACGCCAAACATGCGCATGCGTACAAAACGTTGGCACAAATTAGCTGCCGTTTTCTTTTCTTATTCGTTGCATTATTTCCGTATTATCCCGTATATTGCCGTAAGGAAAAGGCACTGAGGAGACAAGCTAACTTATAGCATTGTATTAGTTTCTGACGTAAATGGTACAGCAAATAATTTCATAAGTTTACTTTATCTTTTATTTCATTTTACATTCCATTTTTTGAAAGAGACGCATCAACTAGGGTTTTAAATTAAACGTATCGAATAGCTCCTTTCATGTTCTCGGGTATATTTATCCTCTGGGTCACAGCAGGTTGACAGGGTTTCTTCTTTTATCATGTCACATACGACGTCTCAAATTACATGGGGCTATAATGAATAGATATTTCCAGGATTATCCAGAGATCCCTACCACTTGTCCCCTGGATACGCAGATTACTACTTCGTCATTAGCCCAAAGGACGCAGCGCAGCATCTTTTGTATAAAAGAAAACTTCCTTCTGGGTTTCAATTTTATTTCGTAATCTGGTTAATTTGCTGGCACAAATGGATAGTTGCTTCAATTTTAATGAAATGTAAATGTAGCCGAGCACTTTTTAATATTTACTTTATTGACGGGAAGTGGCGACAACTTTGCAAACAAGGGGCAACAATGAAGGAGTTGACATATAGGGAGCATTATGAACGATGTCAACTTGGGGTGGCCTCTGAACCAGCAAAAGCGACCTTTTTCGAATAATGAAAACCTCTCGATTTCATTCCAGATTTATTGATTCATAATAAAGTATACAAGGCCAAAATCCTAAAAGGTATTCTTGTAAATCAAAACTAAAAAGTATTATTACTATACTCCAACTTGTGGGGTGTCCCTATCAATATTTTGGCACAAAGAAATATCGAGGCATTGTTGTCTCCTTTATGATTACAATGGCCATTAATCAATAATAGAAGTATAAGGAGGCATTACATGCTTTTCATTTCAACAAAAATGGATAACATGCCCACGTCGTCCACGCAAGACTCACTTCTTCGGTCATTGCCCTCAATCCAATTTTAATTTGAGATTGTACAGATACAAATCAAATTAAGGAGCTACAAGTGGGCTAGTCTGGGTTCTCTTAAGGAAGCCGCAGTCGGCTTCGTCGAATCAAGATGAGCCTGACCAGACAACGTCGTGAGCATCCTAGGCATAATAAAAATATCCCCAGCGCGTATTCAAATGTTGTCCGTTAATCTTGACTTTTTTGGAGGATGACTAAAAGCTTTCAGGAGATTCGTAAAAAGTCCATCATCATCATGGTTCATTTGAGAAGAAAAGAGTTTTATGCATATCAGCCCCTGGATCAGATCAAAATCAGAACTTCAGGATCCTCTTTAATCTCCATTCAGAGATTACTTCCATTCTTAGTCCGACGTCCTTTTGTCAGAGTCAGACCAAGTACACGGTGGACGTTTTCTGGCGTCGACTTTAGCCTAGGCTTCGTTGACTCACACATGTGGTCCAAGGAATAATACGGGCAGCAGCTTCCTTCTGTTGTAACAGGATTCCACATTGGCAATGTCTTGTGCCAAAAACGATGATGATGCATGGGAAGTCAACGACAGAACGATAGTCTGACTCATGGTTGACATTGTGGTCGTTCATGCAAACCCCCCATTGCAATTCCAAACATTGCCTCTGTGAATTCCAAAAATCATTTCTCAAGAGTGCGCCTTTTATTCCTATACGAGCACTCCGAATTCTCGGGGATTTCATCCCTGTCCTTTGCCTTCCTTTTATCCTTTCCATCATTACGTCGTCCCATTATTTATTCCATCGCATCTTGTAAAGAAATCGGTTGATTTCACATATGCCGTAATAAACCGCACACACGTTAAAACACTTGGATAGCAGGATTGTGCTAAAAGCGGAACTGGGGTACTATAATGAAGAAGGCGTTGCGGTTTTGCGGTAAAGTGGAAGCATGTGGAAATGAATTGATGCTTTCACCATTCATTTTATAGCGTTTGTACCAACAATTTGTTTGCAAAGGGTAGAAAATGCAAGGGCTGAAACTTTGTGGAATCAGTTGGTTTGTGAATTCTACGACATGTTCAATTAGATATTCACCTATTTTCAAGGTACCCATTACGTATTTCAACATGCATATTCATATAAAGAGAACAAAGTACCGGGCGGAATACCCTGGATTCCCATGTGTTCTGTTTCATCTTCATATCACTCCAGGGCTACCAACAAATCCATCTGTTTCAGCAAAGCAATGACAAATGAACAAAGACCAACTTCAAGTATACAGAGCAGCCTTCACGGCTTCATCTCAGAAAAATTCATCACTAAATCAATATATACAAGGACATGCTCATATTTCCACATCATATATAAATGTAAAATGTAAAACTCTTCCTGCTTTGAGGAAGTTCGTTTCGTGCCAGTAGAGTGATCCAATGCTCTCACTAATTGGAGGTGTCAGGGCATTCTTAGTAAATCCGCTTGGCAAGTGGATCTTGTCATCTTGACTGGAAAAGTGCAGCCAACTAAAATTCCTTTGGGAAAGCTTCGTTACCCGCGGCGTCAGCTCCTTTTTGCAAATTAAAAGAGAGGGATCTTTTGAAGTTGGATGGTGGACTCAATGGCGAGCGGAAGGGACTGGGACCCAAGGGCCTTGTAAGCACTCTTGAGGAGACAATGACGCAAAGCATGAGCATGGTAAATTGATGGATCCCGTGTATTAGCGTCGTTACCAAAAACTCCAAAGCGCTAACCAAACAGAGTTCACAAAATCATCAAAGACGACGAATGGACGAAGGATCGTTGACGAAGGAGCAAAGGCTTCTTCCCCCGTGCCTCGATAAAAAACTCTGTCAAAGAAATTAAAGGTCATTTGTATTCCAGTCACGAGCAAAATTCGAGAAGGAGTTTCATGATGACAATTTCTAGCAATGGTCGTCATCATTGACAGCCCTTGTTTGGGGACTGTTAAGGGAAACCAGTCTCCAACAATTTCCATTCATCTGCAATGGATCTCCCTGTGCAACTGGTTCGTTTAATCCTTATATAACCTGTTGTGAAGCTTCTAAGGTGTGGCTACCATCTGCCTAATTCGCCGGGAAAGGCGCAAACCACTTAGCAACTTTGCCAAAAACTGAAATCTCCCATTGGATTTAATTTCATTCAAAAAAGTCAACGCGGAAAAGACGACATGAGGAATCTTGTTTTGATTAATTATGCGTCTTTGTCCCGACACCAGGCGGCCTCCCCCATGTTGCTGATATACCGAATCCACTGGTTCACCTCTGTACATTTATATAAGGTCAAGGGCATTAAACTTTGTGCCAAACGAGTTAGCATAAAATAGTTAGACACTTACCAGAAACTTTTTGGTAAACACCCGGAGAATTCTTGTTTGCACACCCTTCACCTGTAATAAAATGTCAGCGAACAAAAGCAAGATTTTCCACATTCTCGCATTATACCCCAGGAAACTGTTCCCAAGATTTGCCAGAGTTGAGGAGCTTTGAGTGACACGAGTGGCCCACCCGAGTCGCCTTTACAGCTGTCCTTGCCACCTTCACGAAAACCAGCGCACAACATTCTCCTCGAAATTCGTTCGTCAAAGAATGATTTACATTCCTGGGCTGTGAACACTGTCACGTTCAATTTCTGCAAAATTCCCATGGTGCTTGTAGCATCTTGTGAGCCGAGGCCCCATCCTGTCAAATTGCAGAGATACAGTTTATCCACCTTGGAATGTCAAAAGCTTCATAATGACCTTACCGGCGACAATGGCCTCAACATTTTCATAAGTCTTGTTATAATCTCCCAAGCTTGGCATGCAAGCTGGAGAAATGAACTTGTACTTTTGGAAATCAATCTTTTCCTTGAGCTTAATGAGCGCCACCTGTGAAGAGAACATTATGACATTTTGGGAAAGGACACACGATGATGGAATCGAAGCGACAGTGTCGTACATCGTAGTCATTGGTTTGCCGCACGTACAACGGATGAATGTAGTACTTATCCACATCATAACGAACTGCTTGGTCATCAATATCCTGCTGGTTGAGTTTAGCCAGTTGCTCTGGGGTGGGTCCATTCGCTTCAGAACCTTCACCTGCAGTTCCCGCTGTGGTTGTGAGGTCTAAGCTCCAGCCATGAGCCAAAACTTGAAAGTTCTTGGTTTTGACATATGGACCCTTGAAGCAATGCTGTCAATTCGAAGGAAAAATTACATGCAGAATTCGTTGGTTGATTAATACAAGGCGGCTTACTGCAGCTGTAAGGATGAACTTGTCATTGATCACTGTGAATAAAAAACCAGAACTAATTAGAATCAAATGGTAAAAGACGGGTATGTGTATGAATGACTATGGAACCTGTTCCACCACAATATGGCTGCCGAGTGTGTTTGGCTACAAGAGCAACAATCCACGGGAACTCTCCACGCTTCGCATCTTCTCCGCCAACAATCCGATCTCCATTCTAAATGCAAATGATTCCAAAGTTTGCAGAAAAACAAGGCTATAAACTCACAGGTTTCCTTCCACAATTGCAAAAAACGTCCTGCTCTGGTTCGAAATTGTCTTCCAAGGGTGTGGTCCCTGCCTCCGACGGGATGGAACAAGTGACGCTGCACTTGAAACCTCGGCCTGGAATTTTCTCACTGGGATTTCCGACAAAAGTAATGTAGAGGTCCCTTAGCCCGTTTTTCGTAGTTATATTCATAGGCCCTGTGCTGCCACAGAATCGTTGGTAACCACCAGATCCATCGGTAACTTCCATGTGCTCTCGAGGGCAAGGCTCCTTCGTCTTTTCCGTACTGGGGTTCAGTTTGAACTTTTTGCAACTCAACACTGGAATGCATGTATCCGTGCCCTAGAAACAAACAAGACAAAACGTTTTGTGGAAATTAATATAATTTTAGGGCTTGGGTACAATGACGTCCCAGTGACACCGCGCCTTCGGTAATTCCAAGACTTCTTCCGATGGCTCAATCTTCACAGTTTTTCTAAAAGGCGTAATGAATGCGGACTCAAAACAATCAGGGGTGTAGCCTCCACTGTACTGCCCTGGAATAAAGTAGTCACAAAACCTAAAGGGAAAATGGACTCATGTTTTCATTGATTACCGTCAGCATTTGCTTCAATTAAATTATTTTCCTGCATTAATTCAAACACATTTAAACAGTAATCAAAAATGCCTTTGTGAATACTTTACCGTATCTCGTTTTGAAATTGTTTTTCTTGAATATCGGAGACCATATGGAAAACATTGGTATACCAAGGCCAAAAATATTACGAGGAAATTGAACAAGTTCATTATGAATTATCTAGCAGTTATACTGGAGTACAGACGGGGAAATTAAGCTTTTGGAGAAAGGCCCGAGCTTCGGATATATGGGTTAATTGCATTTAATAAAAATATACTTCCGCAATACAAAGCAAGTAGAGAGTTGTACAGGAACCATAATATGGAAGGAGGTATTATCATGGAAACTACATTTGGGAAAACTTAAACGTCTTGCTTCACTGGCGATGGTAATGCGCACCAACTGGCGTCGTTCATATTGGATTGACGGTGGATCCACTGACCCACTTCTGTCATTCGTATGTAAGCCCCTGGACTTTTAGACTCTGCACATCCTTCACCCCAGGAAACTGTCCCCACTTGGTGCCATACGTGCGGTTTATCTTCCAGCACAAGAGGCCCTCCGCTGTCCCCCATGCAAGAGTCCCTCCCGCCATCAACGTATCCAGCACACAGCATCCTTCGATTTACTCGGTGAGCGTATGTGTCCTTGCACTCCTTTGGTGAATAAATTGTAACGTTTAACTTCTGCAGCGATGATTGCGTCCCAACAGCTTCCGCTCCTCCAAGCCCCCAACTATAACAAGTCAAATGCATCAATTTCTTTCCAGCTAATTATGTTCAAATTAGGGACAACGCTCACCCTGCCACGATTGCCGTTCGTTTCGCAAAGTTACGCATGTAACTGCCCACTCTTGGAAGGCAGACTGGATTCAACTGTTTTAACTTGCTAAAGTCGATTGGATGGACGAGTTTGAGTACAGCGACGTCAAAGTCATTTGTCTCTGACACATAGAGTGGATGGATAATAATTTCGTCAATCGTGAACCTTGCTGAGCCATTCCCGGTATCCAATTGACTGAGCGTGATTGGGTCATAGGTCTTTGGGTTTGGGCGGCCGCTTGGTCTGAAATTAACAAAGGTTCCGAAATTATACTTTTAAAACCCATATAATGTTTCGCTTTTACTCTCACCCGACAACAGCAAAGTTTGGCGTTACATCCAGGACATGACCTCCTAATAAGACTTCCAAGTTTGAAACCTGAAGGAAGTCCCCTTTGAAACAATCTAAAATAAATTAAAACAAGTCTAATTTCCATCGGGGAATGCTGCTGAAGAAGTCTTCTTTTCATACGTGCTGCAGTGAGAATTAGCCTATCGTTGATAATTGAAGCACCACAGAATGGTTGTCTAATAGCAAAGGGATAAATAAAATTGGAGTCAGTGACTATGACGCCGCCGCCATACGCCTTCTTTTTGTGTTACCGCGTCCGAGCTTTCACAAGTGCAACCATCCACGGGAATTCGTGCTTCGTCGCATTTTCGCCGTTGACAATCCGATCTTGATTCGGACGCTTTCCGCAACCTAAAAAGTTCATATTTGAGATTCTTAAAGAAAAAGATAGATTTCTTACCACTTACGGCATAGAGAGTTTACGTTTGGGACAAACGTATTCGCCAACGGTGTTCCTTCACCTTGAATTAAAATCCAAGGGAGTAATTTTTTTCAACTAACTGAACACAAATGTAAATTAATCTAACCTCGACTTGAGCAGGTCACGGTACAGGTAAACTTGATCTTGGATGCAGGTTCTGGCCTAAATGATTTGTACTCAATATAGAGATCCCGGAGTCCGCCATAAGCTCGAAATGTTGACGGGTCCTTCTTTCCCACAAAACCGTTCGTATCCAGTGTTTCCATCATAGACCTCAAGGAAATCCTTGCATTTCTCATTATTCTCGTCTAGCAAGTTGAAAACGGAACAAGTAAGCAACGGGATGCAAGGTTCCGTTCCCTGGAAGAAAAATGACGCTCCATGAAACCACAAAAGCGATGGAAATGAATTGTATGCAAACTAACAATGAAATTCCAGGAGCAAGTATTGATCCGATCTATTCCCCACTGTCCCATTGGCAGAGAAAGTCACCGGTTTCGTGAAAGGGCTCATGAAGTATGTCCTCATGCAGTCCGGTTCCTTGCGTAGCTGTACTGCAACTTGGCCTGAATCAATGCTTGATTGAACGCTTGTGAATTGAATGACGCTTTCCAAATTACCTCCTCCGGTCCCGGTAATCCGCTTCAGCTGGATAATTGGATTCAACACATCCTAAAATTCAGTGTTCCTCGGTAGTTGCAATTGGTTGTAATTAATTTCGACACTTACTTCCATTCCGAGGAAACCGCTGATCCCACCTCCCTTCTTGTCGCCAAATCCGCTTCTAGAACCTTTGGCAGCCTTGGCTCCCTTATCCTTACCCTTATCCCCAAAGACGTCCTGCAAAAATGAAATTGGATTTGAATTAAAATGAGAACTGATGAATTCCAAAAAGGCAATTTATTGTTACCTTAAAAACTTTCAAGTATTGTCCAACACCAGGCATGTCCCCAAGCCCTGGAAGAAATGCTGAATCTTTTTGTTTCTCTCTATTGGTTGTAATTAATTTCGACACTTACTTCCATTCCGAGGAAACCGCTGATCCCACCTCCCTTCTTGTCGCCAAATCCGCTTCTAGACCCTTTGGCAGCCTTGGCTCCCTTATCCTTACCCTTATCCCCAAAGACGTCCTGCAAAAATGAAATTGGATTTGAATTAAAATGAGAACTGATGAATTCCCAAAAGGCAATTTATTGTTACCTTAAAAACTTTCAAGTATTGTCCAACACCAGGCATGTCCCCAAGCCCTGGAAGAAATGCTGAATCTTTTTGTTTCTCTCCAACAACTCCATGCTCTAAATTCAGAACAAATGCTACCAAGAAAATAGAGCTGATTCCTTGCATCGTGGCCAATCCAATGAGGATTAATCAAAAAGGTGAAGTTCAGAGGCATCGCGACAATGAAAACCGAAGACGTAATCCCTTGACCCTGAGAACCAATGCTAAGGTTAGTAATATAGCAGTTAATTAGAAAACAAAAGGACATTATAATTTAAATACGAGATACAGTACTTTATTACCCCACTGTACATAAAATTAGAAATATCAAACTTAATAAAGTGCGAATTAAAAGCCTTCGCACGAATGCCAGTGAGACATTAAGAGTCCCCGAAATACTTTACAATAATTATTTAGTCTTTGCAACAATGTCATCAATTTTCCCAACGACGTCATTAATGTTAATATCCTTGTTAATTTTGACAAAATCTCCCTGTGTTGTTTTTAGGACTGTGATCCATTCCGGAACAGTGCGGTGGAGAAGGCGAACGTGGTTTTCAATGTCATCTGAAACAGAGAATGTGATTGTAGAATGATAACGTCAAAGCAAAGTAAACAGTTACAGTTTTTTTTTAAAACTTACTGTCGGATAATGAACGATGGTGACTGTGAGCAAGTCGTTCGACGACAAGATTGAGGGCAAGGACCGATTTCTTCTCTGCCACCATTGTATTCCTCACAATCTTAACAAACTCAGGAAGTCGATTTAACATTGCTCGTCTCTTGGTTTCCTCTGGTGTCAGCGTCATGCAGCGAATTGCCTTTTCCTGCTCACGGGCTCGGATCTAGGATTAATTTGCATTTTAAACTTAAGTTGCATTAGGCAAATGAATCGAAATATTCAAATAAACAGTAGGAAATATTTGCATGTTCCATGGTTTTTACATAGAGGAATGGCCAATATTCAAACGATGGTTGATAAAGAGTCAAATCCGCTTATCGTTTTCACTCACCTTATCAAGGAGGTTCTGTGATACGCCCTTCAAAGCTTTAAGTGTGTTCTTATTGAATGGATTTCCCTTTTCTTCAATCTTTGTTGTAGCCGAAATTGAAGTTTTCTGACCAATAGCATTGTCCTCCTTCTTGGCAGCTTCGACTGGAACTGGAATGGCGTCTTTGTTGTTCTTTGCCAAAATCTTATTCATGGCCTCTCGCATCTTGGGGTTGGATTGAGCCCTTTGCATCAAAGCTTGCTGAGCCTTGAGAATGGCAGCTTTCGTAGCAGCAGTGTTGTTTGAAGGTGGAGGTCCTGGAGTCGGAGACGTCACCGTTGGGAAATTTAAAGGCGATCCAGTTGGAGCCGATGATACGCCTGCCTCAGCTGACTTCTTCATCAACTCCTGAAGTGCTTTTCTCATACGTGGATTGGCTGCTTCCATGATATTCTGAGCTCTGGAAATCACTTCCTTTGCTGTTGACCTGGATACGGAATACGTTTCAGGTGATTTAGGAATATCGGAGAGCTCAATGTCAGGAACTTCATTCAATGGGAACTTCGGGTGCCAGCGATTGACTCGGATATTCGGAGGAACAACAATTGGTGGACTCAAAGACGACAAGTAATCCTGGAAATAGTGACCATAAATTGCTACCGCTACCGCATAATAATTGTGGTAAATTGTTATAAGTATACCTTGTGGTGTTTGAAGCAGCGCTGAATAAGATTAAGCTCGAACAACTTCCTCCTTTCTGTCATTAAAGCTGCCGACATTTTGTTCAACGTCCCAGAAGGTCCCGTCGCTGCCAAGTTTGGGCGCATCACGAGCTGATAAGTCATCTCCCGTGACCCTGGAGTCTGAACCTTCTCCTGGGTTAAGGTGTAGCAGTTCGGGAACACAGTAAGGATCTGGGC
>VNWY01001082.1:0-21310 GCA_009869845.1 Pseudachorutes palmiensis | reverse complement strand
GCTCTATCTCTCTTATTTCTATCCCTAGATTAATGAAACTTTGTGGAAGTGATAGGGACAGTCTAGGCTCCATCCAGTAAAATTATGAGGAAAGTTGACCCATGGATAAAAAAGTTATTAAGAAAAATGTTGGTGGAATTATATTTTCTGAACACCCTCTAGCTTCAGTCCTTGGAACCGTCCCTTCTGGGAAGGAACTCTTGGAGCTTTACTACCTGTAACTGTTAGTTTTAAGATGTGAAAGTTTTAGGTAAGAAATTAAAGGAATTAATTGGCGACAATAAAATTTACAGCCAGAAAAAAAAAAAAAAAAGTAGAACCTAAACTACTTGCGATTATTGAATTATTTTTGCATTTTGTTATTTCTAGCTACACTTTCGACCAAGTCTGCTGCTGCTACTTGGCTATTTGTAGACTGCATCCTCTGTGAAATTGAAGTCATTCGTCGCTCAAGTCGATCATCTGCAAGCAATGACTCAATTCCAGCCAAGAGTTCTGCCTCTGTGACAGTGTTTGGATCCATTTGAAGTCCAAGTCCAGTTTCATGTATGCGTTGTCCATTGTCCAGTTGGTCCCAAAGGAGTGACAACACAAGGGTCCGTTTCCCAAAGTAAAATGTCTCTGTGATTGTATTATTCCCGCCATGTGTAATCACCAAATCTACCAATGGAATCACCTTTGTTTGTGGAACTGAATTTGCCCCCCACATATTATCTGGAAGGTCAAGCTGATCTCCTAGTGGTCCTGTTAAGAAAAATAAAACTTAGTATTTATTCCAATTATTGGAATTGTAAACTGCAGTTTAGATCTATTGTTCTCCTTCCATTACCTTTAGAAACTATAAAGCGATTAGGAGACTTAGCCAAAATTCCAATTATTTTCTTCATGAGGCCAAGATTGATGCAGCCAATTGTCCCTAATGAAAAGTAAATGAGCTTCCCATGACCGGATTTCAATTTCTGTGGGATTTCGAACTCTTCTTTTTCTTGTCTAACGAATCCATCGAATCGATGCCATTTTGGTGGAACTGGTCTTAGGGAAGTGTAATCCAGTTCCAGGGGATACATGTAGATGTTTGCATAAGGAGAAAAGTTACATAGGAATGGATAGCTGAATTTTAGTTCTGGTCCTCCCTTGTCCTTGACCCACTGCCTGTAGTCTTTCGCCACTTCCTCGAAGGAGTCTTTCCAAGTTTTCATGTACAGTTCCCATTTGGATTTGTCACTAGTGGTTGAATAGCCAGAGAATGCGGGAGGAACGTTCACACTGGAAATCCCCATTGGATTTACAGATACGGAAAGAATCCAAGGAACACCTTTCCAAATAAAAAGATCCAGGAAAATCGAATCCTGGAGTTTGAATGCTATTGATTTACCTTGATCGAGTAGCGCAGGAATGTGCATTGAGTGGTCCATCACAACCACATCTGGCTTGACTCTGCGCATGATCTCCAGTAGTTGGGGGTGTGCGTATTTGGTCTGTTGTATGATATCTTTGTACAAACCAAGATGGAATTTCTCGTGCCTTTCAACAGTGGGCATGCTCAGTACATCGTTGGTCTTAACAAAAGCATCTCCCCACTGGAATCCTCCTGAGTCGTTGCTAATCTCAACATCAGAGACTTTATACAGTTCTTCCAAAAATCCCAAGGGCTCCAACTTTCCTTTCCAATTATCTGGGGCTGCAAAGACGACCTTATGACCTCGGTCACACAGTTGTTCCGCTATTCCAGTACAAGCGTTGAAATGACCAATTCCGTCTACCGGAGCAAAAAGAAAAGTAAAATGTTCAGACATTTTTGTGTTTAGCCGACAACTGACAAAGAACTAATGACTGAAGGAAAGGAATTTTGGGAGTCAAGATTAAAAAATGACCTCAAAAGGTGAATACTTTTCAAGTGGAATCACAAATCTTTCAAAAAAAAATTTATAGTAACAATTATTTCAGCTTATCTACAAAGCAGAATTGATTAAATAGATTCAAGTGGCACGTTTCTATTTATCTGTATAAGAGTGCATATTGAATTTCAACTAGAGTTCAATCTAGAGGTAAATGAACTTACCTAATTCACGCAATTTTCAAATGGGAACCCCTTGCGATGTATTGAATTTATTTTTGTATTTTGTTATTTCTAGCTACACTTTCTACCAAGTCTGCTGCTGCTATTTGGCTATTTGTAGACTGCATCCTCTGTGAAATTGAAATCATTCGTCGCTCAAGTCGATCGTCAGCAAGCAGTGACTCAATTCCAGCCAAGAGTTCTGCCTCCGTGACAATGTTTGGATCCATGTGAAGTCCAAGTCCAGTTTCATGTATGCGCTGTCCGTTGTCCAGTTGGTCCCAAAGGAGTGACAACACAAGCGTTCGTTTCCCAAAGTAAAATGTCTCTGTGATTGTATTATTCCCGCCATGTGTGATCACCAAATCCACCAATGGAATCACCTTTGTTTGTGGAACTGAATTTTTTCCCCACATATTATCTGGAAGGTCAAACTCCTCTCCTAACGGACCTATTACAAAAATGTATTTTCAATGTTGAATTAATGTAAAATTAAATGAAATTAAGGAGTTTACCTTTAGACACGATGAACCGATTGGGAGATTTTTTCAATATTCCAATTAGTTTTGTCATCAGTTCGACATTGATGCAGCCAATTGTCCCCATTGAAAAGTAAATGAGCTTTCCAGGACCGTTTTTTAGTTTCTCTGGGATTTCAAATCCCTCTTTTTCTTGTCTAACGAATCCATCGAATCGATGCCAGTTTGGTGGAACTGGTCTAAGGGAAGTGTAATCCAGTTCCAGGGGATACATGTAGATGTTTGCATACGGAGAAAAGTTACATAAGAATGGATAGCTGAAATTCAGTTCCGGTCCTCCCTTGTCCTTAACCCACTGCCTGTAATCTTTAAACAAATCCGCAAATACGTCATTCATCCTTTTAGAATAGGATTCCCAAAGGGATTTGTTGCTGATGGTTGAATAGCCAGAGAAAGCTGGAGGAACGTTCACATTTGAAATTCCAATTGGATTTACAGATGCAGATAGAATCCACGGGACACCTTTAAAAATTAAAATTCATTTCCAGAGATCTAAATTGATTTGATTATGTATTACCTTGATCAATTAACGCAGGGACACGGAACATGTTGTCAATAACCACAAGATCCGGCTTGACTCTCCTCATAATTTCCAGTAATTGCGGATGAGCGAATTTGAGCTGCTTCACCATATCCTGGTAAAGTGGTAAATGGAATTTCTCGTGTCTTTCAATTGTAGGCATGCTCAGAACATTCTCCGTTTTGGCAAAGGCATCACCGAAATGAAATCCTCCTGACGAACTCCTCCTGACCTCATCAGCAGCTACTTTGTACAGTTCTTCAGTAAATCCAAAGCGTTCTACTTTTCCTTTCCAGTTCATCGGTGCTGCAAATACAACTTTGTGACCGCGGTCACGCAGTTGTTCCGCTATTCCAATGCAGGCGTTAAAATGACCGATCCCGTCCAACGGTGCAAACAGAAAAACGAGGTCTTCCGTCATTCTGTTTTCAAAGTTTTTTTTTTTTAGAAAGATTCAAGTGGAATTGTAAATTGTAAATGAGCTCGATTGATTGCATGCGTCCTTTTAAACCTTTGGATTTCCCGATTTTATCCTTATTCACATTTTTTGGTTGAAAAATTCTTATTCACATTTGTATTCACACGTGTGGAAAGTGACACAATTCTTTATTAAGCTGTAATTAATAAACCATATAATTAATCGACCAGGAAATTACCAGTCATTGCGTGTACAAAGTCATTAAATCTTGAATTAAAAACTAAATCCAGTCCTGTTTTCATGGTCAAGGCCTTTTATTATTTCTCCACGCGACAGAATTAATGCTAAATCATTCTTACGTAATTCACTGGTGATTCGTTTCAGAACTGCTTGGACGAGTGGATCTCGGAGTAGTTTTCTTAACAATATTTACATCCCATCCAATACAATTGCAACACTTTTGAACCAAGGAAAGGAGCTCATGTCTGAATCTTTTACCCATCATTGTGTAAATGATGAAATTGGCTGATGAGTTGATGATAATTGGCACAGATGAAATACTCTCGATTTCTAACGGCTCTTTCCCAATGTAGGAAACAAAGTAAAATATAACGCAGCCATTCACAATACTGCAAAACAGGAACACTATTGTAACTGTTAGCAGCATTTGTGTGATTCCATGGAGTTCCTTTTCTGCCTCGGAAGCACGGCCCTTACTCCTTGTTGTTGAGGTTGATGACATCTGGAGTCGTCTCTTGGCTGACAATTGAAGCTGTAAAGGTAAAAATTAATTAATTTAATATTTGTAGCAAACTGCATTAAACATTTTTCATTACCTCTCTCCAAATTCTAAAGTTGAGAAAAACTAGAATGGAGATTGGCAGGATGTAGAGAAGTGTGACCCAAAGCCATGCCTGGTAGTATTCCATATACAGCCGTTGACGGAGGATACTTCCTACTTTTGGTATTCTGGTGACGTCGATTATAGTCCTTCCAGTGTCCTTTGCAGGGAAGTACCTGATCCGTAGAATCGAAGCTCTTGCTTCGAACCAACGAGGAAGGTTCAGAATTATGGCACAGAGGATAACAACAGCAGCTGCGATTGAAGCTCGCTTTATAGTTAGCCAAGCTTTGGCTTTCAATGGCCAGCAAACTGCAACATAGCGCTCAAGTGTTAACAACACCGTCAAGAACACGGATCCTGTGTAAGCTAAACAAAAATAAAATTAAAAATTATAAGTTTAAGCTTAAACTTTTACCTGTTTTGATAAGTGGGTAGAAGTATATTCGATGTCGATTGTCAATTGCATCTATAACATCGTACGTAAAGACAATCCAGAGGAATTGGTAGTGATTGTAGTAAAGTCCAAATCCAATGATCCAGAATGCAAACCGAATTCCAAAGTTTGCTATAGATGGGATATAAGAAGCGACAACAAGGATGTCACAAAGGGTCAATCCAAGCAACATACTGCTAGTAGAACTACGCATAGCTTTCTGGCATAGTACAATCCCACTGGTAATGTTACCAATCACGCCTCCAGCGGCGATTAAGAAAACTAGAATAGAGTAGCCGTAGATTGTAGTCTCCCGGAGCCAAGTGTTGTTCATCGGTCCAGCCCTAATAGGCAGTGAATGCCATTCCCCGTCATCCCTCTTTTCTAAATCAATTTGTTCCAGATATGTCATTGCACCTGCGCTTTTTACAAACTTTGTGACCTCCACTGTCTTCAGGTTGTGGTATCCCATGAATGTTAGCCGGGTAGCGGAGGTGTTTAAAACACCTTTGAGGAGATCATCTTGCACCATCAACTCGAGACTGATGGATCTTACGGTATGAAATGTGTGACTGAATCCTTGTAGAAATTGATCATCCCCGGTGCAGTTTGAAAGTCTTAGTTTGTTCAAGGCTTTGAATTCAAACGGTGTCGATTGAGTTAACAAAAGTCCCCGGAGTTGCACTGATGTAAGCGTTGTTGCTGACATTTGAAGTACGGAAAGCTCAAATTCAGAATCAAAGTCGTATATTCGAAGCATTTTCAAACTGTCCTGGTGAGATAGGAGTTGAGAATAACTTCCTGATAGGAACTGGACATTGACAAGTTTCACTTGTTCGAGAGCAGAGGATGGAATTCGTAGTGGGGTCAGGTCAATCGAACTGTCTCGAAGTTCAAGTTCAAGCAATGAACCAAGCTCTTTATCACTACGGGATGAGGTTACGTTCCCGTTTGTAATTGAAAGTCGTTCCAGTTTCTGTAAAATTGTAAACTAGGAATTGTAAATTGTTGAATAAATCTAAATTACCTCAAAATATTCCAACCAGGAAAGGTCAATTTGTTGCCTCCTAGCAGTCGATACTGGAAAGATGTCAATAGACTCGTAGAAATTTGAATACAATTGCAAATCCACAATGTGCGGACAATTTCGTAGAAAGTCGGCCAATTCTCCATTCTCAAATTGAACATTTTCCCCTACAAACTTTGTAAGTCCAGAGCCATTGAATTTCCCAATATCCAGACTACTGTATTTTAGCTCAAGAGACTCATATTGGAAATACTGGAAGAGACTATGAGGATCAGATTCTGTGACGAGTTTCTTTAGTCCTGGGAGATAAGTCAACTTGTTCCCCATGTCAGTTTCAATTTCAATCTTGTGCAGTTCAGACACGTTTGTGGAGACGAAAATAGTTCCAATTATATCCTCTGGAGGACTCAATCCAAAGTCCCATTCTTGTCGCCTTACTCGAAATTCGCGTAGGTTTTCAAACACTAGTTTACGCCCTGGAGGGAATTCCCCATGCCAGTCGACGTTGACCAACGCTAGGGATTTAAGGTTTACAAAACCTTCCAAGAAGTCGAGCAGTTTGGTCGGTTGGAAGAATAAATTTTCAATGTGGATAGTTTCTATGCTCCTATTTATAACATAATTAGTCCCATCAAAGTACTTTAGTGGGAGGAATTTGCTACTCCCACTAATCCTTAGTTCCAAATCGTCCTTTAAAAAAAAAGGAAATTAGTTGCTTCCAAATGCTTTAGATTTTTTTAAATGTTACCTCAGCTATGGCGTGAAGGGCCAATGGAATGATAAAGGCAAAAATTAGTTCCATTCCAGCGATTTCCAAAGGAGCTTGTTCTAGAAGAAGTGCAGACACCAAATGAAGAATTATTTTTCCTTAACTGATTTACCATAAACCGCATTACTAATTAAAAGCGTGACTCTTCTTTACTTTTGCGGGTTTTGTTCTTTTGATCATGCTTTTCTCATAAAATTTTCATTGGTCGCGGCAGAAAAGTCATAAAAGTATCAACTAAAATTGTTGCTTTCATAATTTCACACGACTAAAGCGTAGGGCGTGAATGATGCAAAATTATGGAAAATTATTCCTGATTGTGTGAAACTTCTAGTAAAGCCTTGTCCTTCCTTTTGTACTTTCACACCATTGTATTCTCGGAGGAAATGAAGATGCAAAATATTCATTTGATGAAAGATGAAATGAGCAATTAATTGTCAAGTATAAGTGGAGCTACAATTTGGATTTCTGGTTCAATCTAATGTAGAATTCTACTATTTGACATGAGGTTTGTTCCTTATTTTCTGATATTTTATTCCACCGGAATTTCACAAGGGACGGACATCCCTAAACCACCAAATGTACAAGTGAATTTACATATTTAAGCCATTTACGTATTTAACTTTAAAATTATTTTAGTGTGACTGCAGCTTCGAGCCTAACGACGCCCTTTACGTAGAATGTATTCAACCTGGAACCATTCATCTCTCATTCGGTAAATCATTTTAAAATTAACATACAGTTTCTAATTCAAAACTTTTTTAAGATGATGGCCCACTACCAAATCAAACAAACCGGGTGCTGGACTTGCTCAAACTACATAATATCTCAGCAACATTTTTCATAAATGGAGCTAATTATAGGCACATTGATGAACCTGAAACAATTTCTACAATTAGACGAGCTGTGTCAGAGGTTGGATAAAATATATAATTATAGGTGTGTATAATTATAATGTGTACTAATATTTCTATTTAATTGAACCAGGGACATACGATTGGCCACCATACTTGGTCGCATAGGCCCTTGACAAATCAAACGTATAAAGTTATTATGCAAGAAATGAAACAACTATCGGATAAAATTGGTGACGTATTGGGACAAAGACCGATGCTTATGAGACCTCCATACGGTCTTTTGAATGAGACTGTTGTGAATATAATTAATGATGAGATGGGGTACAAAATGATTCTTTGGAACCTTTGCCCTTGTGACTGGGGACGTGACATGGACTACAGTCTCAGCGTTTACAAAAAGATTCTTAATGGGTCCGACCCGAAGACTACAATGGGATTCATTGCTCTTCATCATGATCCAATATCAATATCTACTGAGTTTACAACTAGAGTTATTGAATACGTTCGAACAACGGGGTTCAAGTTTGTAAGCATTGACGAATGCCTTGGGTTGAGCAAAACTGACATATACTGTGGCTTCGACAAGGCAAAATAAGTATAATACATTAATTTATGTAAAATAAACTTGCTTGATAACTTGGAATAACTCCAATCTGGATTATTTTAGGAATTCACACTGCAAAGGAGGTCAATGACAGTAGAAATGACAATGTCATTCACTGACTGTGAGAATGTGTCGCTTGTAATGTGTGAAACTGAGGACAGCTGAACATTCACAAGGTGGAGGCTGTCGAGTGAGCGGCTTTCGAATTTTGAAATCCTGTGATCCCCATTCCCCTTTATGAAACGTTTTCTAAATCCCTCAGATGATTCAAGCAATTTTGCTCCAGGGCCCATAAGTAGCTTTAGGAATCCCAACGAAAAAGTCATGATTACAATTGCAAGCGAAGTAGCAGCAACACCACACTCAAAGTAACAATAAATTGTGCAAAACATGGTAGCTATGATAATGCAATATCCAACGCTAATACAAGCCGCGACCCAGTGCTTTATCATGCTGTAATTGTACTCTTGCATCAACAGTTGGGCCATCCTGTAATGGCTAATTTGAGTTTCTGACTTGTTTCCAGTTTCTGCAAAACTGAAATAAATATTGGACTAATATTCTATACGTTTTAGCGTTGATTCCTAACCTTATTGCCGCAACAAGAATGTTATTAGCAGTTTTGATGAGAATGACGAGTAGAAGGACGTGGAAAAAGTAGACAGTATCTAGGAATACTATAATCAAAATTCCAAATGCAAAGCATATGGATGCAACTGAATAATATTCCCCAACTGCCCATACAAAGACTGCTTTTAAAAGCCCGAATACTTGGGTTTCCAGCTGAAAATGAAGGAGCACGACCGCTGGAACGCAAGGGATTGTTAAGAATGCCAGTCCGATGAAGCAGCTGACAAGGACCTCTGATCCATCTAGCTGGAAGAGGTCCCAATGGTAGTATTTTCCTGTAACATTATTGTATAAATTCAATATTGAGTTACTTGCAGGAACTTTGGTAAGCAGTAACCTTACCCAAGTTTAGATTTCCTTGTAGAATTCTGTTGAACAGGATGATTATATCTTTTCCATTGAATAACAGCATAGTCTGGTAAATGATGCAGAACGCAGTTATTGTGCAGAGTACGTACATCAGAATCCTTTCAGATGTATCGTTTGGACCAACGTGTTCGTGTACCTGGTCATACCCCAGAATAACCACGATGCCAAACATGTGTGCAAAAATGGAGAACAGAAGATACGCCAGAGATACGAGATTTCTAGATGGGACGAATACTACTTTTGCTCTGATTTCATTCCTTGTATTGTTCTCATATTGCATGTAGAACGGGAATATCCGTAACCAATAACCCAAGTTCATGAAGCGGAGAGACTTTAATGTTCGCCTTGAAATCATGATTCTTGAGCGAATTCTTTTTAGACAAACCACGTAACCAGTTTCAGAATATGCTAATCCTAATCCAGGACATTCTAGGTGGAAAAATAGAGCTCAATTTCTTCCAAATGGCCCATCTTATCATGGCTTATTCTTATTATCCATTGGCTAAATGCATTTCGTGTTACCTTCGGTTTTATAGAACTCCAAGAACAAAATAGTTCATCTTTAACCAAAAGCAAAGTAAAGATCTGAAAGCTTTTTTTAAAGTGCTTTTCAGGTATTCGGTTTTATTTTAAATGTGTCACTGGTGGTATAGAAAAGAACCAATGGCAGAGACAGAACTCCACCTGCATTTTAATTTATTCTAAGGTAGGATTTATTCCTAACAACCAATCAAAATTGCAATAAATTATTAATTCTTAGCTACCAATAACTAAGCTGTTTGGAGTTAAAATACATTTTAACATTTAATAAACCATTATACCAAAAGTCTACAAAATAGGGAAACCATAATGACCCCCATCTCGTGTTCAATCCCATTCATTACGGGGTTATTTTGAGCATTCATGCAATGCTTTGAGTGGATTTTATTTTGATAAATGGATGTAGTTATGACCTTTAAAAATTCAGATATTTAAGAGACACAAGCCACGTGGTAGCCATTATAATACGAGTGAACATTTCCAAGGTTATTTTTATTCATTTTATTTTATGGATTTAAAACTGCAAATGGCAAAGGAGGTCCAATGGAGAGTAGAAATTAAAATGATGATGACACATCAGACGTCTGATCATATTTTTTGTGTGAATATTTTATTATTTTCGTTCAAGTTCTCCCTGTGGTCATTTGAATCGAAACCCCATCTAGCACTCAAATTGTCAAATTCAAAGATGAGGCCATTTTGTTTAAAGCTCCGAGGTCGTTTTAAAAAAATTAACAGAAAAATAGACCCCCTGAACAATTCCAAATGGTATTTCATTTTACTCTGATTTCATCCTCTAATTCTGGATAGGAGCACAAGTTGTTATGACAAGGATCTCAAAAATTAAAACAAAAACCCATAGGATTCCAATTAATTTAGTCCCATAAGAGGCTTCTGTCAACCCGAACAGACTGAACTTTTCTTGAAAACCGACCCCAAGAAATGGTAATGAATTCAAAATCCTTTGATAATTAGGTTTTAATTTCCCCACTGTGCAGGAGGTGCAGTCATTCGATGAACATGCTCAACGTCTGTCGACTCTTCCAGGGGTCATTGGCCTCGTCGTCACAAACAAAGAAGGCGTAGCTGTCCATACGTCTATGGACGAAACTTCTACTGTCGCCCATGTCGCCAACTTCTCACTTTTGCAGCAAATGGCCAACTCCGTGGTGCGAGATGCTGAGCCTACTGACACTCTAGTCGCTCTTCGAATTCGCTCACAGAAATACGAAGCTCTCATCAAGCCAGGTTATTACCCTATTGGTGGATAAGATTAACCTGATTTATTAAAATCTTATTTTATCCTTTTCAGATCCAAACTACACAATCTACGTATTCCAGAAAATTCCACCGGACGAACCAATCAATTAATACTTGGCTATTGCTTAAATTCTTGCTTACGTTAAAATTTCATTATGCCCAGGATCAGGCTTACGCTTGTAATTACGCTTTGTAATAGTAAAATCAGTAATTAAAAATGAGGTTCTCATCATTGTCTGTGCAACGGCTACGAATGACCTTTTGGAGATTTTTTTTTACGTGCCTGTTCTGATCTCTGTTTTGTTTGAGATTTAGGAGAGAAGCAGATGCGGTGATGAAGTCAGTTGCGTCACTTCAGTTTTGGAGTCAAGACCTCACCCAAGACCCAAGAGTCATTTTGGCAAGACCTGGTGACACTATTTTGTCAGTGTTCATCGAGCATTCAGATCCGAAGTATTTTTGAACTACGTGAATGAAATTGTGAAGTGACGCTCACTGTCAATATTTCCAGAGGATGTGGCTATTACCCTATTGTTTGATTCTGTTGAGTATCTTATGCAATTCTAGCACATTCCAAATACCACAAACTAATTCTAATAACCTTGACATTGGTCGTACCCAAAATGAACACCACCGAAGATTGGAGCAGGAACTAAGAATCTTCCAGGAACTAAGAATGAAGCAAGAACAAAGAATAAAGGAAGAACAAAGAATGAAGATGGATGCAGCTGTTAAGGAAATGGAAGAAAGGAGACTCGACCGAGAGAAGCTGAGCACCAAGTAAATAAACCAATCATTGAATTCGTAATTTTAAATGATCCGTTCATCCTTGATCCTTAGAAAGTGGACCGGGACTGACACGGTCATCCTCGTATTCAGTGCTGCAATAATCTTCACTCTTGGCTTATGCTGGTGGGCCATTTGCAAGAATGTAAAAAAGGATCTGGAGAGACATGAGAGAAATGTCCCCCCTTGCTCAATCGTATGCAAAACGATTCCTATTAAAATTACAATTAATTAAATTCTGATTTTAAGGTGGCAAGTGACTGGCTTACCTGGACAGTCATCAGCATCACCACTACTTGGAAATTACTATTAGCCTGGATTCATCCCATTAAGTCCAATACCTGCTTCAATCAAGGAAGCGGGTAGTTCAGTGGAGCACTTGCCAAGGCCAATGGCATCAGCGCCTCCATTGAACGAGGAATATCAAGATCCTCCTCCAGATTACGCTTCAGTGTTCCAAAATCCGCCCCCTTCAAAGTCATTCATGTGAAGGCCCAAATGCCAATTATTTTGGCCGATTTCTAGTCACCGGTTTTCTTACAAATCAAAATGTGCAATCAAAAGTGCCTTCAAAACGAAATTATATTTGAAATACTCACTTGTTTTTTTGGAAACTATTCGAAACTTTTATTATTCGGGATGTCAGTGTTTTATCACAGAGTTTTAATCCGAATTATTCAGGTTCATACCCTTTTGCAGTAAATGGCCAACTCCGTGGTGAGAGATGCTGAACCTACTGACACTCTAGTCGCTCTTCGAATTCGATCACAGAAATACGAAGCTCTCATCAAGCCAGGTTATTATCTTTTATTGGATAAAATTAACTTGATTTAAAAATGAGGTTCTCATTGTCTGTGCCACGGCTACGAATGACTTTTTGCAGAATTTTTTTACGTGCCTATTCTGATCTCTGTTTTGTTTGAGATTTATGAGAGAAGCAGATGCGGTGATGAAGTCAGTTGCGTGGTTGCGTCACTTCAGTCTTGAAGTCAAGACCTCACACAAGACCCAAGAGTCATTTTGGCAAGGCGTGGTGACAGTATTCCGTCAGTGCTCATCGAGCATTCAGATCTGAACTATTTTTGAACTACATGAATGAAATTGTGAAGTGACACTGACTGTCAATATTTCCAGCGGATGTGTGGCTATTACCCTATTGTTTGATTCTGTTGAGTATCTTATGCGACTCTAGCACATTCTAAATACCACAAACTGATTCTAATAACCTTGAGATTGGTCGTACCCAAAATGAACACCATAACCGTGATGATTGGGACAGAAGAAATCGAGAGCATCGAAGAATGGAGCAGGAACTAAGACGCTGGATGAAGCTGGATACAGCTGATTAGGGAAAGGGAAGAAAGGAGACTCAACCGAGAGAAGCTGAGCACCAAGCATAATAAATAAACCAATTATTGAATTCGTAATTTTAAATGGTCCGTTCATCCTTGATCCTTAGAATGGGGTTTGGTGAAATAATCGGCGTCTTATTCATTGTATCAATAATCTGCGTTCTTGTCTTGTGGTGCTGGCGCCTTTGCAAGAAAAAAATGGTTCCGGAGAGACATGAGAGAAATGTCCCCCCTTGCTCAATCGTATGCAAAACGATTCCTATTAAAATTACAATTAATTAAATTCTGATTTTAAGGTGGCAAGTGACTGGCTTACCTGGACAGTCATCAGCATCACCACTACTTGGAAATTACAACCAGCCCGGATTCATCCCACTAATAAGTCCTATGCCTGCTTCAGCTTCAGCTTCAATCAATGAAGCGAGTAGTTCAGTGGAGCACTTGCCAAGGCCAAGGGCATCAGCGCCTCCGCTGAAAGAAGAATATCAAGATCCTCCTCCAGACTACGCTTCAGTGTGCCAAAATCCGCCCCCTTCAAAGTCATTAATGTGAAAACCAAAATGCCAATTAATTTGGCAGATTTCTAGTAATCGTTTTTCTTGCAAACCAAAATGTGCAGTCAAGCCTTCAAAACGAAATTATTATTTGAAATACTCACTTGTTTTCTGGAAACTATTCGAAACTTTTATTATTCGGGATGTCAGTGTTTTATCACAGAGTTTTAATCCGAATTATTCAGGTTCATGCTAAAATAGTTTCGGAGAATATTCTTTGCAGAATTTGCGGAAGCTTTGCCGTGTCCAAACAGACGTACGCTTTTCCCGGAGGTAACTGCAGTTTCAATCTAAAATGAAAAAAAAAATAATTAAAGGTTAATTGGTAATTGGTAATTTCGAAAGGTTAAGTGAACATACCGCTCTGCCTGATCGCCCAAGGAGCCAATGAAAATTGCGAATGCCTTTACGTCTTCATTTGAGTTGAGGATTTTACTCAGTTCCTTCGGTGGTATTCCATACCTCTCCAGATTTGCATCCGACAGAACAATTACAAAGGATTCGTCCACTTCATCCCCTTTTCCGCTGAAAGACTTGATGGCGTCGTCTGTAGCTTCCAGCGTGTTGTCGCCACTAGAGCAGAACTGACTGTGAAGATGCATCACCCTCATCACGTCGAGTCTTTCTTTGTTGTCCTTTGGCTCTTTCCCGTGCTCTACTACTGGCAGTTTGTAGTCATCACCTGAATGCCCAATTATTTCATACTGGAACATTTCTTCAAAACCTTGAAACGCTTCCATTACTAATAAAGCACATTCCAGCATCCGATCCAATCGTTTGTCGTAACCATTAAACCTAAAATGAATTTAAAATTCAACGTGGAAAACTACGAGGTTGATTTTAGCGAAGCTTACCGATATATGGAGCCTGACACGTCGACCACAAGCTTAAGCCTTTTTGGCTTTTGCTGAGGATCTCCGGGCTCTGGCATTTCGTCCTGTCGACGCCTGTAAATATTCTTTTCTCCTACTATTCCTGTACAAAAAAAAATTATTGATTTGTAAAACGCTTTTACGCGTTTTCGAAAAAAAAATTACCTTCAATGACCTTCGTGTCATCCAATTCACCTGAAGTTTGGTGCCTAACCCATTTCCTCTCTTTTGATTTTGCCTGGAGTGAACTCAAAATCACACGAAGAGCTCCAATCTATAATTAAAAATAAAGGCCATTAATTAACCATATTGTAGGCATGAAGTTCGAATGTACCTGGGGGCGTATTGGTCCCAAATATTCTTCATAAATTCTCCCTTCGTATTTGCTCATCTTTATCTCATGCAGTTTCTCTTCAAAAGCTTTCTGCGCCATTTCACGAGCCATTTTCCGTGCCTCCGGGGACAATGCCTGCTTCACTTCATCTGAAACCTGGCGACAAAAATAAATTATCCAAGACCCTTTACTTCTTTTTAATAAAACTCACCTGGAAAACTGGATTCCCAGAGTCTAGACGATAAGGCCCGCCAACCCCACCAAGTCCAGCGGTGTCTCGACCTCCTGACCCACCTGCCCATGTATTGCCTCCAACGTGTGGAGCTCCAGTTGCGTCTACTTTTCCATGCTTTGGGCCACCAAAGTCAGAGTCCTTGAACTTTGCGTCTCTGAATCGTATAGGGTCCTTGTGACCTTGACCTTTTAATAGAGGCAACTCTGACACAGGAATTCTACTTACTTCCAGGTTCCTAGTCATAAAAATAATCAATTTCAATTGTAGTCCAATAAAAGATGAAAACGTATTTTATCACCCCTCATCAGTGAACCGTTTTCGAAGTAGAACTCCATCGGATGGTGCTAGTTTGTACTTTTTCAGAGTTTTTCGAATCGTTTTCCTAACCTCGTCGTTGTAGACATCAAAATCAAAGACATTGTCAATGGCTTCTGACAAAGTGTCATAGGGATACTCCTGAAGGTGCTTGACGATAGATACTGCCTCACGAGTTGAGAAAGGGTACGAGATGCTTCCTTCATCTGCGAGTAAACGAAGATCTCTAAAGCCTTTGGCGATCCGTTCTAAAATATCCAGTGGAACGTCGGGTCCATATTCCTGTAACAAGGTTACTTCTGATTCAAAACTTGGGTTATCTATGGCATGGACAGCAAACAGATCCCCTGGAAATTAAAATTGTATAATACAATTGAGAAAATTGCAATCTTGCAATTGTATTAAAGTTACCCAACACAGAGAAGAAATCGTTTCCCAGAAACGGAAATCCGGGACGATTTGCTAAAACGAACATTCTGAAATCAGGATGGAGTGGAATGATGTTTAATCTTTCTTCGGAGTCCTTGTATTCATTTTCATAAGCAGCCCAGGGAACAATTCGACGACTGTCTGACAGAATCATTTCTCCGCGTTCGGCTAGTGTCTAAAAAGACAATACAAGTGCCTAATGTAATGTACCGAGTTAGCAAAATTAACCGAGTTAACGGGTATAACCCAATTACTTTGAGAATACTTGTTACATGCGTAGGGGCTTTATCTGCTTCGTCCACTATGATTACATGGCCTTCTCGAGCTGCCCGAACCAAAGGTGAGTCTTCAAACGAAACAACTCCGTCTATTACCTTCTGTTGAACAGTCAACGCTTGAACTGTTGTGTCACGGTGGAGTTGAATGTATTCTCGTGGTCGATTGAGTAAGAAAAGCAACTGGTCTACCAACCTGTAAAAAGAGCAAAATATCTTAAACGAATTCTAATTAGTAATTCAACCAAAGTTATAAGAGCAACTAACTTGTTTTTTCCTACTCCCTGGTTCCCCACTAAAAGCAAATGTTGACCCAAGAGGTAATCTCGGAGAAGCTCTTCCAACACAAGAATGTGCTGCTGTATGTTGAAAAATTTCAGATGTGGTACTTTCGATTTGAACTCTGTATCTGGCCAAATGTTTGTTTCGGTGTCGCCTATCCTCAATACTTGCCCTGTCACCTCCACTCCTTTTGGTTTGACATCCCGTAATATTGGCACCGGATGGATCCCATTGTTCTTCATACTACTTTCAAGCTCCTCCTTATTCAGCTGAGGCAAAAATCTAAAACCGCATTGAAGAAAATCAACTTTGATCCAGAAATAAGGACCTTGAAATAATCACCTTGAAAGACAAGCTCGTGAGATTTCTTCGAATGGACCATGGCTTTGATCGTTCCTGAATTTATGGCGACGCTGAGCAATACGAACCAATTGCCGAGTAGAGAGTGAAGATGCCAAAGACTTTTTCGAAGTTTCCAGTGATGACCTTAGAGAACGAGCAGTTTTCAATATTTCCTCCAGTTCCTTACTATTTTCTGGACACTTTAGAATACATGAATAATATTGAAAAAAATTGGCAATGGGAAAATTGAATTGAAATTCTTACTGGTACAATGGATTCAATAATTTCAAGCTCTTCTTCCAACGTGATTTGTGGAAGCTGATGATAGAAAAAGAGACTGAGGATTTCTGGAGTGAGCCACTGCTTCGCTTTCCCAGTTGAAGTGCTAGACACATCTGGGGGAATGGCTGAGGCGACAATGTAAAAGGAAGGATGGATTCGATGTATATTTTGAGCATTCAATTCCTCATCGCTGTAGCCGTGTTCAGTCTTGAGGGCGTCGTACCGATCAGGGCGAAGAAGTCGAGAACCGTCATGCAGCTGGAGCTCTCGATCATGAATTAATCTGAATTATAAAAAAAATCAAATAAGCAAACCCTAATGCGATTTTTACAGACCAATCGTACCTGCTGATAATTGCAAGTGTGCTGGGATGAAGCTGGTCAATTCCGTCAAGCAAAGCTAATTTTCCTTCTAACGCTGCCTGTACAAGGGGCGAATTAATCCAAATTGTGTCCCCTTCTGCGTTCGTTGATCTTTGTTGTAGTAAATCACGGGCTGTCATATCCTGTCAAGAAGACAAAAATTCATAGGCTGTGTCATTTACCTTGACTTGACTCACTTTGTATAGCACGATAGGTTGAATCTTGAGCCCAATCAAGTCAGCAAACCTTGAGACAATTACGCTCTTTCCGGAGCCTCTTGTTCCCAGCAGGCATATATCACTTCCAACGCTGTGTGATTCCAGCATTTCACTAAGGACAACCTCTTGTGACTCAATTGACACGTATTTAGCACCATATGATGATACTCGACTCGGGATTGGAAGGGATTTGCGTAGCTTCGGCAGTCGCTCAATATGGAATCCAGATTTCTTCAGGATTTCATCTACAGCAGCAACTTCCGCAGGTGAACCTTGAGTTGAAGTTTTATCCAGCATTAGTTCGTAGGGATAAAGACGGAGGAGAATTCGATAGAGTGACAACTTCGGATTTGAGTTCTAAGAAAATAAAAAAGTAAAATTTCATTTCATCCGAAGAAATAAAAAATCTAATCACCAATAATTGTGAAGCACCGTAGAGTGATTCCAGTGGGAAATGTGGGAGAGAAATAGCCCATGGATTCTCCACTGAATCCTTGAAATCAGGATCATTGGACCAGATTACAGAGTACGCGAAATTGTTCAGTGTCTGCAGTTTCTCGACAGGAGCATTAGGTGCAACTCCTCTGAGTCTAACGAGCATTTCCTAATAAAAAACAGAATAAAATAAGGTCAGTGAGAATATACAGCATTTGATGAGAGTTATTTGGACGTTTACTTCGTTTGTAAGGGGAACGATACTTCGTCCTTGAAATCTCGACCGGAGCGGTGGGTCTAGAGGATTTCCAGCGAAGAAGGGAACTGGTAGACCAAGCGCAATGACACGGAAATCTTCATGTACTCGAACTAATTTCCATTCATTCAATTTCTCCTCGCCATGTTCCTTTAATTCAACAATTATTAAAATAACCATTGCTGTTATTACTGACTCTTTTCCAATTGGTAAGGCACCTTTAACAATTTGTCGAATCTGTCAGCAGCGATTAAATGTCGCCCGTCTTCTAAATGCATCTCTCTATTCTCTAGCAAATTGTTTAGAAGTGGTAGAACATTCCTCTCTGCCTTTTCTATGCCTTCGACTATAAGAAGGCGCCCTTCTGTAGCAGCACGAACCGCTGCCTTTAAGAAGTTAAACAGAACAATTGCTTAATTTAAGGTGACATTTTAATAAGTGCGAAAGGCCTCACCTGATCAAAATACCCCGCAGTCTTCCCAATAACTTCTCGCCTTTGTTTTAAATCAGATTCCGTTGTGTCTCTCGAGAGTGCTACATATTCAATCTCTCTACTCGTCAGCTCAGTCAAATGCCATGACTAAATTACGACGTGTGCTTCCAGGAGTTCCGACTAGAAATGAATCTTGATGGAGAAGGTCCTTTTTCAGAAGCCATTGGAGATGTCCGATTTCTGTATGAGAAATGAACCCGTCCTTATCTGCCAATGCATAATTATTAGCATCTTACTAATTAAAAGTCTTTAAATATTTTACTTTACAGTAAAGCAGAGGTGTCAAGTGTGGATTTTTGGGTTGATTTACGTCCTTGTAGACTGATCCAATGGAGACACGCTGTGGATATGAACTCCGTGTGCGCTGTACCGGCCCACTTCCTGTGAAAGTCAAAGTTAGAAAGTACACGAGTGGAGTCCAAAGGTCAAAATGTCAAAATGACAACAAATGATTTAGTTATGAGCCCCAACATTTCTTCGATTTCTTGAGTTGATTACCTGATAGTGAGCGTGAGGAATATGTAAATGTTCTGTAGCTCTTGTGACCTTGTGACCTCGTGTTTCTGTATATCCATACATGATTTGCCACCAGCCTATTTCCATTCTTAGACGTGCCACGAAGGGCTGCAAACATCCTTCGTGACCTCAATACCCTCAATGAATCTGTAGTTTATAATTTTAATTAATTGGTAATTGACACAATGAATCAGCTGATTTTGTTGCTGGCCGGTATTAATTTAATGGCGCCTTCAGAATAAGGAAATCTCTCAGCCTATCGCCTCACAGCAGCAGAATCGCATCAAGAGGATCGAATTATCACCATCACCATTTTATGGTCTCATTAATTAGTTTTTAAGACTTATTAATTCAAGAATCATAGTTTGGTGGTATGTTCTTTGGAGTGGGGAGATGATTTATCGTTCCTTCCACAAAGAAACACGGGGCGTGCGCAGAGCTTTTTTTATGGATTCCAACCCCTGTGGGTCAATGATCGAACTAACACGTCTACTCTGTTGTCTGTGAAAATAGACATGACCTTTATTGGTCAACTTAACAACTCAACCTTCAGTCTTTTGACCGTTTAGTGTAAATAACGTTCTATAATTTTAATCCGATTTACGGCAATAATTTTGGCTTTTACACAGAAAGACCAAGAATCTGAGAACTTTATGCATTTATACATTTGTATTTGTGCGAATTATTAAGTAAAATGGCTGAATAATAAATTCAAATGTATAAATCCGACAAGTTGAAACCATCCCAGAAACTAATACGATCCTCCATTCCAAATGGCACCATCATTCTTGGCTTGTCATTAAGTTCAAACCAATTTAGCTGAGCTCCAGGCTGAAGTGCTGCCCATTTTTCGTGGGGTTTTCTTAAAAAAAACGTTTACAAAAAGCATTAAAATAATGAACCTAAATGATATAAATAAATGAACCTTACCCAGTCTTTACAAAATTCGCCCACACTTTTACCATGAACTTTGACATATTGTAAAGTGAAGAATTTGTTTCTATCCTTGGGAATCTGTTGCACGGAAAGATGCATACCAAGTCATCTCCATGATTGACTCCTTTTTAAAGCAAAGTTGGGAATTATAGAACTTTAGAATCTGCAGATTCTTCTGATTACCTAGTGGTATTGTAGGTTCTCCCCATCGTTTTAAATTGCTAGCAGCAAACATTTGGGGTTGATTCCTTTGAGTAGTAATATAGATAAATAGGTTTCCCTCGCTGTGACTCTGCTTTTAATTGATATCGTATGAAAGTAGTTAACGGATGAGTGTAGTTCCGATCACTCCTCAAGTTTGTAAAATTCTTGAGCAACGTGTCCCTAGTCAGACTCCACTGCTCAATGTAGAAGTTCACTGCATCACCCACTATTATTCCCGGATTCTGAGCATACTTGAGATCGAGGACGTCTGCGACGATTCTGTTTTCCATATTCTCAGGAAGGTCCGTGAATGATCCATTTATGTCCAACAAGTTATCTAAAACCAAAATATAATCATAATTCGGTTTATACATTTGAAATTGAGTACCGATTGAGCCGTATAACTCCTCCGCTGAAACTATTCCATGAATTGTAGGTACGCCATTCAATATTTTCCCTTCCTGAACAAGCGTTAATGGCGTATCAGGGAGAACCGTGTCCAACTCAGGAGTTGGTGACTTTGGTTCCACGCTTACGGCATACTTCCATCGATAGTCATTCGCGGCAACAGTCAACTCTCCCGCGTCCATTTCCCGTAAACAATCAACCATTTCGGCAGAGGTGTTTCGCGAGCAGTTTACTTTGTTTGCCAATTCATTTGACATTTCTTGCACTTCGGTGAGACGCTTAAAGTCAAAGACAGTTCCACTCATTATCATCGCCTGGTGAAACAGACCTAATGTAAAAACATATGAGAATTCATTGACAGCAGACTGGTGGGTGTGGACCAACTAACCCTTGCTCATTGGTGACAGGAGGTGGATAGAGGTGCTCATGGCTCCAAAACTGTGTCCTCCAATTGTGACCTTGTCTGCATTACCACCAAATGCTGCAATATTCTGTTGTACCCACTTCATCCCCAATACTTGATCCTTTAGCCCGTAATTTCCTCTGGCGGTTGAATCT
>VNWY01001081.1:0-21356 GCA_009869845.1 Pseudachorutes palmiensis | reverse complement strand
AAGGATCCCTCAAGACTCATAAACGAATTCACACCAATTCAAGTGGAACAAACTAAAGCACTTCAGGAAACTGGTCGTGGAAGAGTATGAGGAAATACATCCGGTCTTCAGTACTGTTGGGATTTACCAAAGTGAATAATTAAGCTCATATTGTAAAGTTTGTCAGTACTTTCAGTTTTTTCTGTTCCCCAGTCTTCCATTAAAATTAAAAGCCTTGCCTTTCCAATTTTACGTTCATCTTTTGATTTGGAGAAACAAAGTATTCACAACTTTCGGAGTTTATCATTTGATTAGTGGTTGCTCACCACCTTAGCATTGATTGGTTGTGCTTTTTCGTTCAATATAATTTCAAACTGGTTTATCATAACTGTGTTATGCCACTTACCTTTTCACTCTGTCTGTTTGTCAGTTTACTTTGCATTTAAACAGACTTTCCCATTGTAAACTGACCACCACCTTTTATATCAGGTTTTGAATGTATCCTTTGACAGAAGAATACATTAAAAATTCAGATCAAAATGCTGTTGAGCTTTATTGATTTTCCAATCGATCCTTACTCCATCCAGAGCTGAATTTTTCACCTCGGTTTAAGTCAATTGGACAATTCATTACAAAACTTGCAATTACTTTGTTACCCCTCGTTGGTACAGTTTATTCACACTGGGTCATTAGCATAACTTCAAATGTATGGCTAGAGTGGTCCTGAAAACCCGTTTCTTTGGAATTTTCTGGAAGAACTGAAACGGTCAGCCCGAGGAGAAGCACAATATTAATTTCCCACAGGCAAAACAATCATCATTCCATTCCCTGTCACGCTCTCAGTCAGTCTGGAACAAAACACCGGTGCTCATTACTTTCTCCGATCACAAGTCCATTCGGGAAGCGGTGCAAAAGGAGTTCAGAATGGGTCCCATCATGGAAAATGAAGAGGAGATGCAGAAGTTCCGAGATGCGCTGTTTGACGCTCCTATTCAGCAGCGTGGATGGTCAGTTTTACCTCCAAAGTATTCTAAATTGTAAGTTAATTTTTCCATTACAGGGTTTTGATAAGCCATAAGGATGAAAACAACATTTATTTCAACGCTGCTGGTTCTGGGATCCTGTACAATGGATCCTGTGACGAGCTGAAGGACCACCTTAATGGTATGCTCAAATCCTCTCATGTCACAATCAAACTTTTAAGGCTTTAATCTTGGCTTGTCCAGATGACGAAGTCCAGTACTGCCTCGTCCGTGTTCCAGATTTGAAGGACAGGTGGATCGCCGGGATCAAAGGAGGTTACCGTGAGGCTTACCTCGTCTGGGTTGGTAAGGTCAAAGTTCGAATAAATATCATATAAAACAGTAAATAATAAAATTGTATTTTTACATTAAGGACCAAACGCTAAAGAGATTCCAGGCTACGCAGATGAAATTGAAAGGCTTTTTAAGCCATTTGATGTGAGACTCAAGACATCATCAAGGGATGAACTCGTGGAAGAATGGATCAGAGAAAAGGGCCTGGAAGCGGAGCCTTAAATTTTTATTAAATTCAAACTACAATCCATTCTGGCACAAAAACAGCCAATAAATTATGTTCAAAGAGCTGAAAAGCATGGAGTGCTCATCTGAACGTTAAGAGAAGTGACATGATGGAATCAATCATCACTTCACCGTAAAGCCTCAAGCAAAAGTGGGTTTCAGAAATGGTGAACATGGACCCGACTCTCCATTCTAGCGGAGAAGCTGATTTAAGAAACAAAATTTGCTCTAGAGGGAGCTTATTCAGTCCACTTCTCCCTGACGCGAAGGTTGTTGACCTCAGTTTTATTTTGACGAGAGATTCGTAGAAAATTCCTGTTGTAAGAGCCAAGTTTGAGACCATGATGAGCATGAATGAGAGCACCATTGGGTCCAAGATGTTGGAATACTTGATGATACAAAATGTGAAGATGACGACGATTGAGAGAGTGAAGTAGTACGTCATTGTAAACCAAGGGCCAATCACATTGTAGAACTCAAAGTGAAGGACCTGAGCTGTTCGATAGAGATGAAAACGCAATGACCACTGGCTTCTGTATCTATTTTCTACGGACATTCCTTCCATCCACTTTGACATTCCGCCCATGTAAATCACGCTAAGAAGAAATGTGTAAATTCCCCATATTCCAGATTCAATGCAGAATATACTCATCAGTAGAACAAACGGGGCAACACAGAAGTTAGCGTAGGTACCAAATATCGAGCGCATTATCAGATCCGGTAGAGTAGATATTTCCCAGTTGGAATGGAAAATGAAGAGAAAGAATGGAGGACAGAGGGCAAGAATTCCCATCCAAGCCAAGTAAATCAGGTTCAGGGCTCTCTCAAACTTTTCTGCAATCGAGTTTTCTGCTTTCAATCCATGGAATTCAACTAAAAATCCAAAAAACAAGCACATATGATGACATTGTGTGCTAGCGAAAGAGCTTACGTTGGCTTTGGTTGTATTGGATGATGCTGTTTATAAGTCTCTCGCCTGAGGTTGGGTGTAGCATCCAATAAACTTGGTTCAAAGTACAATGGAGAAGAGGTAGCGCAATACCCAGGCTGATTACCACGTTTTCCACGCTAAGTCTACCAAGGCATACCTGAATCAGCAGGATCATCACAATTGACCCTTCTACTAAGCAACTGGAGATATTGTTGATTGTAGTAATCCAAGGGTACGGTGTTGAATGCGGTACAGCCACGTAACGTGGGTTGAATCCACGAGGTAGTTCATGAAGTCGGAAATGGAACAAGTGCATCCTGATCCCGAGCCTCAGGATTTTGCCTAATATTCGATACACGTTATTCGTGAGCATTTCTCCAGAGGTCAGGTTCACGTATTCTGTAAATTCGCTTTTAAAAAGATTTTTGAAATCCTCCTCTACTTAACCTAGAAATAGTCTTTAATTCTGGGGAAATGTACCATATCTTAATGTAATTAAGATTTTAAGATTTAATTAAGATTGAGGTGTTGAATTCTTAAAGGTGAGTAGAGCCTTCATAGGCATTTCCTCGTTCCTTTTCCCGATTTCTCCAAGGATGGTAACATACGCCCCTTTCAACCAACCGGGTATTTCCTCGTATCCTTGGATTTTCCCAGTCACTGTTCGCATGGGTGTGCTCAACTGGGTGAAGAACTGAGTCCCTTCCAGAAGACACGAACTGCCTTTACTTCCTGGTGTTTTCAAATGGCATCCATCAACTTCAATCTCCTTCTCTCCAAGTGACAATGCACTAACATCAAAGACATACTTGAAACATGACAATTTACCCATGTTCTTGGCCCCACCGACTGCCGAATTGATCATGTCAACGGGAAAGGTCAGTTGGGCCTTGGATCGCTTCACAGCAGCGTCAACTTTGAACATAAATTCCTTCAGACTCATCCCTTCCTTTACTTCCACACTCAGTGGGATCACGTGCTCGTAATTTCCCATCACTCCATGCACTTGGGGGTGATCCCTTCCAGAAACTAAAGTCCCGGTAGTCACTTCTTCTGCATTTGGCTCCAAAACTTGCAATACTAGCAGATGCGCAGAAATGAGGATAGCATACAAGCTTAGTCCAAGGTCAGTTGCTACTTGTCGAATGCTATCAGAAACTGATTGAGACAATTGGAATTCCTCAGTTTGGAGAAATGATCTTGATTTCTCAAGGGTTTTAATGCGAGGGTAAGCGCTGACATATTTCTTCCAGTGGGCAATCTTCCCTTGAGATTCCTCATCAGGGATAAAATTCTTTTGGTAGATGGCGTAGTCTCCGTAGTGCAGGCCCAATTGGCTCTCAGGAAGGTGGGCAAGTTCATCGATGAAGATACTCTGTCCAGTGGAATCCATTGCGATGCTGTGCACTACGAGTATGATACGCTCGACAACTCCAGAAACTTGAAAAATTCCAATTCGCAGTGGCAAGCTTGAAGACAACTCAAACGCCATTTCGACAAAGTTCTCAATACCCGCTGACAAGTTCTGGAAGTCAGTTTCGACTTGCATTCGGACTACCACGAAGTCATCGGCATGCAATACCTTTTGCGACTTCATTCCGAATCTTGAAACTGGGTATATTGTACGTAGAGCTTCATGACGCCTCACCAACTCCTTGACCCGTGATACAAAAGCATTGGTGTTAAACTCCCCTTGGACAACTTCGAATTCAAAAGTGATGTGATGCTGTAGTTCTTGGCGTGTGGACCAAATCCTTTCTTGAGCTGTGGACAATGGTGGAGAAGTTGATTTATCCCTCTGAGCTATAAGGGGATGGACTTCTTCCACAGATTCGTTCCCACCTGACTCCATGAAGCTCTCAAAACTTCCTCCCTTTGCCATGATGTTAGCAGCATTGAGTTGAACCTTCAGCCGATCTAAAACTACATTGATTACTTTGATAGCCAACAAACTGTTCCCACCGAGGCTAAAGAAATTGCTTGTTTTATCGACAGAATTAGGCGGCAGTGAGAGCACTTCTTCCCAAATGTCGCAGATCGCAGCCTCCACTGGATCATGGACACCTCGAGTTTCTTGGAGTGAACCTTCGGCAGCAGCAATGACCATTGGTGGTATCATGGAATACAGACCGTTCCTATTGACCTTTCCATTAGGTGTTAGCGGGAATTCCTTGAGGGCAATTATTCTTGAGGGGACCATGTACTCTGGAAGATGGCGCTGAAGGTGCTCCTTTACGAAATCCACGCTTGGACCTTTCCCTAAAGTCCCGATGAAAAAGCCCACAAGCTGACATTCTTCTTCTGACCAAATGACAGCTGCTTTTGAAATCCCTTCAATTGCAATCATTCCTGCTTCCACTTCGCTAATTTCAACTCGGATTCCTCGCACTTTAACTTGTAGGTCTGCTCTGCCCACCAATTGAATACCCCCAGATGGCATACGAACAGCAAGGTCTCCCGTTCGGTAGAGCCTCCCGTAAATCCCTTCTTCCTTCTCAGCTTCCGTTTGGAAGGGATTATGGATAAACTTCTGCGCTGTAAGGGCCGGGTTGTTCCAATATCCCTCTGAAACACCCGCACCGCTGAAGCAGATTTCTCCAACAGCTCCAGTAGGTACTTGGAGTCCACTAGTACTCACGAGGTAAACTCGTTTGTTTACCAAAGCACGGTGGAACAGGAATGACCCAGTGGCAGTGACATCTTGCGTCATAGTGCACAGCGTGCCTTCGCTGTTTCCATAAATGTTGTAGATCTGAACTGTCGGGTTGTTCCGCAAGAAGGTTGCTACGTGGGATTGAGTCAGTGGCTCACCCCCAACAGCTACGCGCTTCAATGTCTTCAGTAATGAGAAATTATACTGTGATGCAAGTGACGGCGTGCCATCCACTTGGGTTACATTATGAGCTATGAAGTAGTTGAGGAGTCTTGACGGGTCAAAGAGGAAGCTGAAAGGCACCATCAGGAGAGTCAGTCCTTGGGAAAAGGCAATGGTCACTGGCTCCAGGAAGGCATTGAATGCATAGTTAAAGAGCTGAACGATAACCTCATCTTGACCTAAATCTGGATACCGTTCCGGGTAGTCGAGGCACTGATTGACAAGCGTCCTTTGTTGGACCATAACCCCTTTAGGTACTCCAGTTGTTCCAGAAGTGTAAATTACAAGGGCCAAATCATTCCCACTGACCTTGGGAAGGTAAACAAGAGTGTTTGGTTTGGAGCTTAGTGACGAGCCGGACAAGACAAGAACTGGGCAGGTGAGTGCCGCTGGAAGTTTTGACCTTGAATTTTCATCAGTCAGGATGACCTTGGGCTTGCAGTTGTCAAGGATTAGTTCAATTCGAGCAACTGGGTAGTTCGGATCAATCGGAACATAGCCCAAACCAGCTTTCCAAACGCCGAGAATTCCAAAGAGAATCAATTCAGTTCGGTCAAGGCAGAGGGCCACAATTCCTTCCTTATCTCTGCCATTTTCAATCGTTTCTTTAATCCAGTTCGACACTTGGTTTGCTCTGTGGTTGATTTCAGTATAAGTGAACTTCTTGTCGCCAACGATCAGTCCCACCTTACTAGGATTCAACCCCACTTGCTTCTCAAACAAAGTCGCCATTGTCTCAATCTCTTTTACTTTGAACTTGCCCTCTTCTCCCCACCATCTTTGACTCCCTGCGCATCCCATGTCAGCATCAGTACAAAGCTGAAGGTCCTTCACATTGAGTCCCGGATCGTGAGCCACTTGGTCAAAAATCAGTCCCGCAGTTGTCGCCAATTTGGAAAGTGAGAAGAATTCTTCCCTGGATCCAACTTGGCTCGAAGCCGAGTAGAGGCTAAAGGTCAACTGACTCTCTTCTTTAACCACGTGAATCACCAGCGGTGGTCGCTTGGCGTTGAATGACAACGGCAAAGGACATTTGACCTCACCTGGCCCACTGTAGACGTAAACGGTGTCAAATTGGGCCAAGACCTGATCAGATTTGCAGTATGAGCAGCCACATTCCTGCGCAGACTTGATCAATTCCAATGCCGTTTCTGCTGAGGTGCCGTGATGGAGGGCATGGGGCGTTGGGTTTTCACCTCGTCCAATGAGAGTTGTTCTTGAGAAGCAGTAGACATGGAGGAGTCGGTGGGAAACAAAGAGACAAAGGTCATCAATGCACCCACCACTAGAAATCCAACGGTCGAATTTCCCTTTGGGGAAAATGACCACGGCAGAATCCGTTTTGTTCGCAAGGCCGCTTCGGACATCTTGTCTTTCTTCCAGGTTCTCCAGCAGGGAGCATTCCCTATGGATTCCAGTCATGCTTCTCCAGCACTAGAAATTGAAATAAAATATTGAAAAACGGGACTCCTACACTTTTATAATTCTCACCTTTGTCACCCACGGACGCTGATTCTTCACTGTCTAGAAATATTTCTTCTGGCACTCGTCGGACCTCTTATTTATCAACTAATTGGAATTGGAATTGAAGGGAATTCCTTTCCCTTATCATTGATTGCTACAGTCATTAAGCACGTCATCGGCCAGAGTTATTCAGAACTCCGCCTCTAAACTGTAGTTCTTTAAAAAGTAGGCAAAGAATTTTAATTCAATGACTCTTCAAGTAGCTTTTTAAGTTTGGTTGTGTCATTTTTACGTCTTTAATCGTTTGTTTCTAATTCATTTCCCTAAATTGGATTTTAACAACCTTTGTCTTTATCTCCAAAGCTCATAAGCAATTAGCAGGTCCCTCACTCCAGGTCCAGGAAGTCGTAAAAGGTTCCATTCACTTTCTGTTCCTTGACGCAAGTAGAGGTCATCTCAACACTACCTGTCTCCAAACTGATATCCAAAATGAAAGGTAAGTTTTTTTTGGTAAATTAAAGTCAATGGTTTTTAAGCTTTGCAATGTTTTTGGCACAGTTGTTCCTGAGTCATGGGTCACAGTGGTACTGGACGATCGCATGGGCTGGGAGTCTTTAGTCTTGGCTTCATCGCTCAAACGCCAGCTCACGACCAAGAACCTCACGGTTCTGATCAACGGTGAAAAAGTTTCGGCAGGAATGAAGTATGCGCGAGTATTAAATACATTTGCGGAAACGCTGACTGAAAAACTGTCCCTGCAGGAAATTACTTCGGACTAATTTTGACTTTATGGAGACAATCCAGAACGCTTCTGCTGTCTACTGTGGGAAGGAAATTGAGCAACTTGGAACCGATGGAAAGTCCTTCCTCTGGAGTCTGTTGATCTGGAACAAATGCGTCTTCCTTTCGTCTGGAAGTCTTGTTAGCTCCTTCTTTTGTCTTTCACTTCTAATTTCTTTAGTCTTGAAGACATTTCATTTTAGGTTTTGGAAGGTGTTGATGAGCTGTTTCAATATAATGAGTTTTCTGCCCCTGCTGTCGAGGTCAATGGGCTCAACATCCCTTGCCTTGACCTCTTTGTTTTTGAACCAAAAAGAGAAACTTTGAACGCTCTTTGCTCATCTGAGTCAAAGTTGAAAAATGGTAAGAGCCTTGTGATTTAAAAAGAGATTTTGATTTTTGTTTTAATCAGGGAGCAATTCCGTTGGGGAATTCTTTCGGAAGACTTGGACCAATTCCGCATCAACCAATTGCATCAAGGAAGAAATCTTGAACTGGCTCCATGGAACTGAACTTCATCTCCAGTAAAACCAGAGTCAAAATGAAAGCATTTTTAAATGGCGTTTTAATTATGCTTTTGTTTGCAGTTGCCCGAGACCGAAAATTGTTAATTGTGGGAAAATGCCTTGGAATGCTCAAACTGATGAGATTTCAAAGGTAATTTTTTAAAATAATTTTTAAAATTAAACTTTTTTTTATTGGTTTGAAACTCTATTTTAGGAATACGTGGCTGCTTGGATGGATGTTTACGTGAAAGATGTTCTGCCACAGGTGCAAAATGATGAGGTAATTTTGTTTCACCAAACAGCCAATCACTATTGTTAATTTTTCAGAAGTAGCTAAAAAATTTGTACAGTTTCAGTGCAATCCCTGCCAACTCTATTTTTGTGTCGAATTAAAAATAATGTATGTTTTAGGCTTTACTGGATTTCTGGAAAAAATCCGCATCTGATTATGGACTGCCGATCCCACCTTCTGCTTCGATCCCTCGCTCACTCTCAACTCCCTTGGATGAATACGCCAACGCCATTGCAATCGTTGGGATGAGCTGTCGCTTTCCTGGCGCAAACTCAGTTGAGGAATACTGGAACTTGTTGAGTGAAGGGCGCTGTGCTATTCGAAAGTTTCCGGAAGGTCGTAGATCTTTTGACACCCCTGGGATTCGTGACTTGTGCGCTGGGTTCTTGTCATGTGCAGTGGATGAATTTGATGCTAAATTCTTTGGCATTAGCCCTAGGGAGGCACCATTAATTGATCCTCAACAGCGCCTCCTGCTTGAAGTAATTTGGGAATCGCTGGAAGATGCTGGCCTCAATGGGACGCTACTCAAAGATACTCCTACTGGGGTCTTTGTTGGGATTTTGCTCCAGGACTACGACCGGATGCTCCCACGGAATGGCTACATTGGAAACGAATACCACCACAGGTTCCTGGGAAATGCTGTCAGTGCTACGGTTGGAAGAATCTCCCACTTTATGGGGTTCACGGGTCCTAACGTAGCTCTGGAATCAGGCTGCTCTTCGAGTCTTGCTTCTATTCATCTAGCCTGTCAGTCTCTCCGCCGTGGAGAATCAAAACTGGCCATTAGCGGCGGTGTCAATCTTGTAATCACACCAAGGTACTACAATGCAGCTGTGGTTTCAGGAGACCACCGTGTCAAGACGTTTGATGAAAAGGCAGACGGATTTGTCTCGGCAGAGGGCGTTGCCACTCTTGTGCTCAAGAGATACTCAGATGCTGTCAATGACGGGGATAATATTCGAGCAATTATTCGAGGCTCTTCACTCGGGAACGATGGAGACTCGATTAGCTATGGAACTCCAGTGGCTAGCTCACAAATACGAGTGTGTCAAGACGCACTGAAGAATGCCAAAGTGGCACCTCATGAAGTCTCATTTGTGGAAGCACACGGGACAGGGACGATGCTCGGGGACATCACGGAAGTGACCGCTTTGAGCGAAGTTTATGCCAAGGGTCGAACGACCCCGCTGTGGATTGGATCGGTCAAAACGAATATTGGGCATGGAGAGTCATCTGCCGCTGTGGCTTCAGTCTTTAAGCTCGTCTTGGCCCTTCAGAAAGAAGCTATCCCAAAGAATCTGAACTTTGAAAACATCAACCCGAGAGTTCCACTGGATTCAATCCCTGCCAAAGTCCCTGTTGAACTCACTCCATGGACTGGAGCTCGTCGTATCGGAGCCACAAGTAGCTTCAGTATGACCGGAACCCTTGTTCACATGGTCTTTGAAGCTAGCCCGATTTCTAATAATACCAAAGAGCCTACTAACAAACCTACAAAGTCACCACAGCTGGTTACAATTTCGGCAAAAACTTTGGAAGCGTTGGACGCTCAACAGAAAAACTACTTGAATTTCTTCCAAAAGAATCAGCACCTGGACCTTGCTGATGTCGCCTATGCAACTAACATTTGCCGCACTCACTTTCAGCACCGATTAGCCATCGTAGCCGATGACATGAAGGATTTGGTCGATCGTTTGGCCCAAGAGGATTTCATCGCTGGGAAAGTCCCTTCAATTCAAAAGCCAACGTCAATTGGATTCCTGTTTACAGGTCAAGCTTCGCAGTACTTTGGAATGGCCAGAGGCCTTTACCAACTGTTCACTCCATTTCGTGTTACACTTGACTACTGCGCATCCCTTTACTTGGAACTCATCGGTGTGCCTCTAACTCGCGTTCTGTGGGAAGAAGAATCGTTCCTAAGCAACACAGCCTACGCCCAACCGGCCATCTTCTGTGTTCAAATTGCACTGCTCAGCCTCTGGAAGCATTTCGGAATCACACCGAACATAGTCCTTGGCCATAGTGTTGGAGAGTACTGTGCCGCTGTATGCGCAGGTGTGATGACTATCAATGACGGTCTTCGACTTGTAGTGGGCAGAAGCAAGCTAGTGGAAAAGTTGAAACCAGGGCGGATGATGGCGATCAAAGCATCGCTTGCGCAAGCACATGATTTGCTAGCATTGTTGGATCCATCTCAAACATTGGACGTGGCAGCTGTGAATTCTCCAACTGAAATTGTGGTTTCAGGCTCGCCCGACGCAATGGAGACATTCGAGTCGCTCTGTGCGTCAAAGTTAATCAAGACCCATCGCCTTGCGTCCTCCCATGCCTTCCATTCAAGCCACATTGATGAAATCTTAGAGGAATTTGGGTCATTGGTGGAATCCATTGAGTTCAATGCACCCACCTGCACTTACATTTCAGCCACTCTTGGTCGTAAAATGGAGCATGAAGACTTTACCCCTGAGTACTGGCAATGCCATTTGAGAGACACTGTCCGTTTCTCCACTGCTGTTTCCCTACTCACTTCTGCCACAACAACTTTGATTGAAATTGGACCACAGCCTGTTCTACTGGGCCTTGCTAGAGCCAATATTCAGCTACCGAGTAGTTCAGAGCTCCTCTGTTGTTCATCAATGCGCAAGACTGAAGAGAACTGGGTCAGCTTCTACACTTCACTGGGCAAGCTTCACGTCTCTGGAATTGAGGTTAAGTGGACATCTCACTTTGGTCGGAGGATGAAGACCGTGGGACTTCCATTGTACCCATTCCAACGGCAAAAGTACTGGTTCGTCCTTCAAGACTACACAGACGAGGAAGACGACAAGGAACGGGAAGGTCTTCATTTCAGAAACAAGCGTGTCCACCCAATCCTTGGGTACAGAATCCCGACGCCTGAGATCTTCCTCTATTCCCAGTCAAAACTACTCAGGGAACTGCCTTACTTCAAAGACTGTCAAATTGGAGATTCACCAATTCTTCCAGCAGGTGGGGTCATTGAACTCTTTCTCGCTGCTGCCGGCCAAGTTCAACCTTCAACTAACTCATCAAGCCTGATGATTACTGACATGAAATTCAACAAGTACATGCGAGTACATAATCACAGTGTGATTCAAACATCGATCATTCCAATGGATGGGCACAAGGGTCAATATGAGGTCAAGTTGTATGAAGAGCTGAAAGGAACAAAGTGGAGCAGTATAGCAGCTGCATCCGTGATTGCTCATGAGCGCATGAAAGACTACAAAATGGACATGGCTGCGTTACAGAAAGGAAGTGAGTTGCCGCTGTCTTCGTTGTACAGCTCCACAGGGAAGACTGAAGTTCACTTTGGTGTCATCTATCGACGGATTTCAAAAGCGTGGAAGGTTGGGGAGTACGTTGTGACTCAGCTTGAGTCCCCGGTGCAAGATCCAGACATGGTTGGAATACGAGGGAAAGAGTACATCTGCTTCCCCACTGTATTGGACGCTATGATTCAAACAGCGATGCTATTAACAACCAAGGGCGAGTATATTTGCCTTCCAAGAAGCATCGCAAGCTTTACGTGGTATGGGAATGAGGCTAACGCTGCAGATTTACAGTGCGTTGCACATGGAGATTCAGTCCATTTGGTAACTCCAGCTGGTCTCCTGTTAGCCACGGTCAAAGGAATTGAGTTTCTGTCAACACTTGAAGAATCACGAGTAGATATTTCTGCCGATGAGAAAGTGAACCATTTCTTCATTCAGAAATGGAAGGAAATCACACTTCCAAATGAATCTGAAGATCCTTCGTCCCTTTGGATCGCAGAAGACGGAAATGGCGGTATGAAATGGACAACCAACGAACTCCAGGTTTCCAAACCTGAAAATGTCCTTGAAATTTTGGGTTTCAACTCCATTGTCTACCATTTGAGTGAAGCAAACTCACTCACTGAGCTTCGGAAACTGATTCAACTTCTGCTAGACGGGGCTGCAAGGAATTCCAAGCTTCCAACTTTATGTATCCTTAGTACCGGAGTATTCTCACGCGAAGGTGACATCGTCACGCAATCGGAATTCAGCAGCGGGTGGGAGCTGCTACAAGTTTTGCAAGAAGCAGGGATCAAAACTATCCTGTTTGACGCAGGCCCTGAACATGCAATTGAGGATTTACAAACCACAGTCCACAAAGTTTGTCAGCTTGACTCGATTTCTGGAGCATTCACAATGCGAGGCGACTCCATCTTTGCCCGCACTTTGTCTCCCATTCCTATTAGCAGATACGAGAGATTGGGCTTACCCCATGCGGAACGTTTTCAAGTGACACTCACGTCGAAGCGAGTAGTGAGTGATTTTAACTCACTCCAATTCTCACCAATGTTTGCAGAAGGTCTGGGTAGGGGTGAAGTGGAAGTGGCCATTGAAACCTGCGCTCTCAACTACAGAGACTTACTTCAAATTACAAGACCAGATGGATGCCAATTGCCCAGTTCAACTGCATTTGGATTTGACATTGCTGGCACAGTCACAGCTGTCTCCCCCACTGTAACGAAATTCTCAATTGGAGACGAAGTTTTCGGGGTGATGACAAGGGGAGGCGGACTTTCAACACACGCTCGTGTTTCCGAAGCCGATCTGCTGCTGAAGCCAACTGGAATGAGCTTCCAAGCTGCTTCGACGATCCCTCTTACTTTCCTCACAACTTGGAAGTGCCTTGTTGGTTTATGCAAAATAACTTCAACTGATCGGGTCCTTGTTAGTCTTGGATTGGGTGGAACTGGACTTGCGCCGATCCAAATGTGCCGTCACATTGGAGCCACAGTATTTGTTTTAGTGGGGAACGATACAAGCCGAGAGTACTTGATATCCATTGGAGTAAAACACATCTACAACTCACGCAATACAGACTACGTTGAAGAAATTATGCGAGATACTAATGGTATGGGGATGACGGTAGCCATCAATACCTTTTCAACAGCCAAATTCAAAGAAGCTACATTGAAGACATGCGCTGCTGATGGATTTTTCTTGGAAATTGGAACCATGCAACCATGGACAGCTGAAGAAATCCATCTACTTCGACCTGACGTTAAGTACCACGTGGTGAACTTATTGGACGAGAATATTGAACAAGCAAAAGTGTCCTTGAGCAATGTCGCGCTCAACTCTTTAGCTCAACTTTTCTCAAACAGAGACCTTACTCCGCTACCGCATAAAATGTTTCCGGTTGAGCTCCTGCCGGAAGCAATGGCTTCTTTCAACGAAGGCAAATCAATAGGAAAGACGGTGATCCAAATGCCAAAATGGGTCAACGACGAGTCTCGCTGGACTGGACAACTCTTCAACAAAAGCTCGACGTACTTGGTCACTGGTGATTTTGGGATTGACATTTGGCAGTGGATGTTGGACCAAGGGGCTGAATACATTGTAATTGTGGACATGAACCCACCACCACTCCTCTTCTTCCAATCTAAAGGTCACGTGGAACGAATGACTGTCAAAAGCTATTCCGAATGTCTCAACTTGCCTGAGAAAATTCGCTCACTTGGCTTTCCTCCATTGCGTGGAGTTTTTCATGAAGAACCTAGATGGAACACCTTAGGAAGGGAAGAATCGACAGCCTGGATTCTCCATGAAATGTCAAAGGAAATGGACCTTGACTTTTTCCTTGTTCTGACCACAGAGGATCCGACATCTTACGGTGGTTGGGTTTGCTCAATGCGGAATGTCAGCAGGCTCCCAGCTACTCACGTCAATTGGCCGAATGTCAACAACGAGAGGCAAACAACAAAGCTCGAAATGTTACAAGAAATACTTATGCGGCAAATCCCATCTTGTGTTCTCGTCACAAGTAGCAATGAAGAGAGGATGGAAGTCAATCAACCTAGCCAAGTGGTTCCGAAAGGGGAAAAAGAGGGCGCTACATTTGCTCAGAAGCTGGAGGATATACTGCGACAGACTCTTCGGCTCCCGGTTTCCGAAGTATTGGAAATGGATCGGAATTTTACAGAAATTGGTGTCGATTCACTCATGGGGTTGGAAATTGGGAGCAAAATTCAATCCTTGCTTCCGCTCGTTCAAGTTTCGTCTACGGTGGTTCAGGAATACTCGAGTATGAGAAGCTTACTGGAACATTTGGATCAAATTCAAAAGTGAAGATGTAGAGATGAGACAATTATTCAATCAATTGTTTCATAATTAGCACTTCTGTCTAATTGTATTTGTAATTGTCAAGTACTGAAAATGCAATGGGTAGTCAATACCCAATTTTGACAGATGAAATCTGGGTCATTGAACTCCTTCCAACAGTCGAGATAATTAAACAATTTGGTATGGAAATGTACGGCAACGTAAGAGTGCTGGATGTGGCAGGATGTGGTGATGAGATTGAGGAATGGAGTCCAATAATTTGAAATGCCTGGAAAGTCCACAAGTTTCATTCCAAGGTGGTGATTGGCGACAATGCCGGTGATGAAAATATCCTCTAGATGGAACAATGGCAGGTTCATTGCTGCTTCAAAAATACGTCGTCGAGCTTCTTTCCCAAGGACGTAGAAGTATCCATCGACATAGTCTGGATAAGTATCGCCAGCCCATAAGTGACGTGGGGCATACCATTTCCCATAAGCTGAAGTCGGATTTCGGACTGATTTTGAATTTTTATTAACTCTACCACCGATGAGATTCAGTCCGTCCAACGTCCCAGCTTGACTCTCCAGAATCCTCACAAGCTTCCACAAGTTCAGGTGGATGTCATCGTCCATTTTTATCAAGATATTGGGCTCCATTGCACTGTTTGTTGACCCATTTGATCATCCTTAAGGACTTGACGGTCAGATTTAAATAGGACTCCTCCATGTCGTCAATCACAAGGTCACCGAACAGTTTGGATTCATGCTGCAGTTTCCTCTAAAACGGAACAACAAACGCTCAAATTCTATGTCAGTTTGGTGAATTGTAATTTTTAATCGTAGCTTTACTTTTCCCAAGGAATCTTTTGGAATTCCAGCAAAGAAGAGTAGTAAGCCTGGAGCGGAACCCTGCGCCAAGTACCATTTGAGTCCAGCTCTAATGATGTTCCTGGCATTGATATTTTCAGGGGATGTGATGACCATGATGAGGGCAAATATGTCAGACGAATGTCCCTGGAATGACAAATGCAGGTTAAAAATTGATATTATTTCTTACTCGTGACAATGACTTTACATGACATTGCTTCGGCGGACTGTAAATGTCTGTATCCTGATCCGGAAGTACAAGACTGCGTGTGTCACGGGAGCCAAGTGCTTTGTCAATGACAAGGTCAGCTTGTGCTATACTTTCGTATGGTGTGGTAGGCCTAAGAAGAACGTGAATGTACAACACCCATACCGTAATTGCAAGGAGAATCACTACTAGTCCTTTGAAATATAGTCTGTACAACCACCTCTTGACCCTCAACTTAACCCTTCCTAATTTCATTCCAAATAAATTGGAATTTAATAAGAACAGTCAGAAACACTGTGACAAGAATTGGAAAAAAAACTTGAGGTCAGTCTGGAATCTGCCTCCGCTGACTATTACTTTCTGAATGAGTGCATGACGAGTGAGTTTATTATATAGAGAATTCTGAGTTTAGATTAATGACAATTTATTCAGCTTCCAATTGAAGTCATGACTAAAAGGAATATCAGGCTAAGCGAAAAAGTCAGAAGGTCATAATTCTGATTAGGATTTGAGAGTGTGGTGGTGAAGGTTTTTAAAACTATAGTTGAAAACCTTTTGGATATACCGTATGGTATTTACAATCGCTATCAAAGAGGTCAACTCGGGTCAGCTAACACACAGTAACGTTAATCTGGGTTGAGTAGCGTGCAAAGCGCTCTTAATAGTGCTTAACATTAGGTCATACGCGCATAAACCCCTAGCGTGCTTGCATTGTTTGTAAATTAAACTATTTTTTGTGCTCGCTGATTAATTTCTTTAGTTTCTCTCCAGTAGCCCCGAGTATTGTTCCAACCTGAAAACATTCAAACCGTAAGATGGCGCCTTCCTGCAAGCCTGCAAGCGCTCTCACCTTTTCACCATGGAGGAAAGCAATGATTGTCGGCATGCTCGAGATTTCAAACTCACTTGCCAACTCCTCGATTTGGTCGACGTCTACCTTCATGAAGATGATGTCAGTATACACCTTTGAGAGCTTGTCAATCTCAGGTGAGATCAGTTTGCATGGACCACACCACTGGGCGTAGAAGTCAACAATCACCAGCTTCGGTCCAGCTTCCTTCACCTGAGTTTCAAAGTCATCCTATAGGGTAAATCAATTGAACAATACATTGAAAAGCCTTTTTTAAAAATCCTAGTTTACCTTGTCAGTGACATGGTGCACCAAGTGTGACATCTTCCGGAAGGAATGAAGCCCTCGCATCTTCTTTTCTGCTCTGCTTAGCCCCTTATATAGAGCCTTCCAAAGAGCCCTTAAGCTCTTCATTTTCTAAATTGCAATTGATAATGTATCCTCTAGGGTGAATTGATGAAATCGAGGATTCCATTACGAGTCGACGCCCCCTGTGTAAATGAGCTTCTGTTTATTTTCCATCAGAAACGAACTCAAGTATTCATGCTGTGTACCATTTTGAATGGCGTGCAGAAAACGAAACTGAAATTATATGGATTCTGGCAGCTATAGTTTTATCGTTATTACCTCTAGAGTCCAACAGTCGCCGTTGGTCAATAAACTAATCACCTTCCTTTTTGTAGATAACACCGATTTCATTATCGAGTTATCTCTTCTAATGCTTCAGCTTCAGAGAAATGAATCACGTCCATTTAGTCCAGTGTCAGTTTCCTCTTGTATTTCTAAATATATTTCAAATGAGGCTATGGAGAATTGGTAGGAGGTCAATTTTAAGTACTAGGATTCTTGCCTTTGTTTTCGTAGTGGGGATATTATGGGTGTTAGGATATTTCTCAAGCAGCATCAGAATAGAAGATGTGGACTCTGTGATTGATGCAAGTGTGAGGTCAAGGGATACTCGAAGTGACACTCTAGTCCTTCCGAACGTGGACACGGCAGTCTACAGTCAGAACCAGTGTACAAAAGTAATACTTTTAAACATTCAATTTAAGATAGTGAAAATGTCAATGGATTTACAGAGAAATGGAGCCAATTTGCTTACGCTCTTTATGGTGATTTCATCCCCAGAAAATATTGAAGCAAGGAATGTGGTTCGGAGTGGGATCAAATTTTATCTCACCCAATATGCGTCTGGAAACACAAATCTGACAGAATTGAGCAATGCATTGCTATTCTTCACCGGAAATCCAAAGGATTCCTTGGGAAGGGTAAAAGCTCCGATTAAAAACGAAAACGAACTGATTTGAAAGACTTTTAGTCGTTTTTTTTTAAGAGGAAACTGGAGCATGAATCCAAACTCTTCAGTGACCTTGTGATTGACGACATGGAGGAATCGTATATGAATCTGACCCTCAAGTCCTTGAGGATGATCAAGTGGGTCAATAAACATTGCAGCGAAGTCCATTTTTTAGTGAAGATTGACGACGACGTCCACTTAAACTTGTGGAGACTCATTGGCACACTTGAGCCCCTTGTCGGTTATGGAACGGGACTGAATCTCATAGGTGGCAAAGTCCATAAAAACGCTGAGCCAATCAGAGATCCGAATTCAGCGTATGGGAAATGGTATGCGCCACGTCACTTATGGGCTGGCGACATTTATCCAGACTACGTCGCTGGGTTCTTCTACGTCCTTGGGAAAGAAGCTCGACGACGAATCTTCGAAGTTGCAATGAACCAGCCATTGTTCCATCTGGAGGATGTTTTCATCACCGGCATTGTCGCCAGTCACCACCTTGGAATGAAACTTTTAGACTTGCCAATCATGATCAGTTACTGGACTCCATTGCTCAATCTCATCACCACTTCCTGCGGCATCCAGCGCTATTATATGGCAATTCATTTCCATTCCAAATTGTTCAATTACCTCGACTGTTGGAAGGAGTTCAATGACCAGGATTTCAACTGTGAAACTTGGATATTGATCAGTCACTGTTGGTTTAAATCTTGAGGCTCTAGAGGAATTATTTTATTGCTAAAAATAAGCTAATTAAAAAGAATGACAAAACCGGAATGCATATGATGCAGTGGACGCACTGCTCTTAATTTAATGGACCTTGATGCTTCACCTTTTCTTCTTATCTCTTACGTCATGTCTTTTTTCTCAAACGATTGTGGGGATTTCAGATCTTCTTGATGGAAATGAAGGAAGTTCCAGGGAAAAGTGAGTCATAAGTTATGTAACTGCTCAATTAGCACGGGCCACACGCTCATTAGAAATGAGATTCTAATTGATCTATGGAAATAGTGCCACTCTCCTTCACATCCTTCTAAGCATATAAATAGACCTGGAAGATTTCGACACAATTGTCATTATCAAATCCCGGCACTTGTTAAGCATCAGAAAATGGCTGCACTTTGGTTATTGTTTCTTGTACTGGCAGTAGCCAATGGGAATGTGATTCCACCAGGTCCCGAAGGCCCAACGCTATCACCCGAGAATCAGACGCTCATCCAAGTCTACTCTAAATTCACCGTTGGAGTTGCAAAGGCAATCGCTGTGAGCTAATTGTGCTAATTGGGTTCTTAAAACTATTTAATAAATTAATTTTCTCAAAATCTTAAGGACAATGAAATTGCAATGGCGGCGTCTGGCAAAGGAAACAGCGCAGAAGAGACTTGTGAGCCTTCAGAGGGAGTTCATGTCAGCTCCGCCTTTGGTCTCACCCACCTTCTGGCCTTGATTCACGAAGACCTATGGAAAGTTGGGGTCCCTGTGTTCCAACAACTGTTGGCTGACACACCAGACACTTTGGCCAGTTCTTACGACCTTGTGTTGAAATCACTGCTGAAAGTAAGCTGAAAAGTGACGCTGAGGCTTGGTTCACTTAGCCATTTTGTATTTTTGTGTAGGATCCTGATGTGACATTCTCTAGCCTCCTGATGACTCCCGCTGCTCTAACCTTGGGTCCAAACTTGTCCAAATTGCGAGTCGAACTTGTCAATACGGATTTAAGCACGAAAGATTCCGCTGGAAGTATCAACGACCGCATCACCAAGTCCTTAGGATCGACGTCATTTACTGAAAATTATATCCCCAAAGGTGAGAAAAATTGTTGTTGGAAGTTGCTTCATCGCAGGAACATTTTGGAAAGTTGGAATCAGACATTTTTACTAATCTTCGCATTGTCTACTTTTTGCAGACGCTACAATTTCCAGTGCTGCGATTGCAATAGCAGTGGACACTTTTCACGTCAATCAAGAATGGTCAGTGGCACCAACAAAGGTTCAAAATCCTCCAAAATTCAACGGTGTAGATGCAGTGGAGATGATTGAATTCAGCGGAGCTTTCCAAGTGATGGAAAACGACAAAGCCGTTGAAGTCCTGGTCCCATTCAAGGTGAAAATGAGAATAATTAAAAATTGTTCTATTCTGAAACATTTCTCTCCTGAATTCAGAATGCTAGACGAGCCATCTCCATTCTCCTGCCAAAGGAAGGATTGCACAGAAGTGATGATTTGGGAGAACCAAAGCTGATGAATTATTCTTCAGTTCGAGTGCAAATTCCAGTGTTTGATGCAACAATCAGGAATTTGGAAGCTGTAATTCTTCAAATCGCAACTTGGAAATGTATTTCTAAATTCTGGTTTTCTTTGGTAGAATGTGACTTCGAAATGCAACTTTGACAAGGCCGAAAACTTTGCACAGTTGCTTGACCACGTACTCTTTATCTCCGTTCAGCAGAACAAGTTTGAAACAATTTCAATCACAGGTAGAGTAATCATAACATCCGGGGTTCTTCTGAGGGAACGTAATGATACAGATTCCGTTACTCTACAGGTGCTCAAATCAACAACGTGGAGAAATTCAAATCTGCCAACGTCAGCTATAAAGCAGCCAGTAGTGACAACTGCACGCCAGTCCCCAAAACAGAAACGCCTTCCCAAGTAAATGAACCTGGAAGCGTGAACAGTACTGCCAAGATTATCACGGTTGACCGTTCATTCAGCTGGACACTGCTTGACAAAGAATTGGGAGCCGTTATGACTGGATCTGTGGTGGGCCTTGGTGCTGCTTCAACTGGACTCAATCAAGCTTCGACTGGGTCATTTGTGTTTGGCCTTGAAAATGAACTGGCATATGCCAAGTGCCTTTGAAACAACTTCAGGGTTTGTCTCAGGTTAAGGAAAATTATAATAAAGCATTTTTGGAAGCATTAGGTCAATTTATTGAATTAAGATTAATTAAGGTCACCGTATCATTGGTAGAGTCCGAAGTTGTCATTCTTTTCAATTCCTTTGTGTCTGTACTCAAGTACTGAAAATGCAATGGGTAGTCAATACCCAATTTTGACAGATGAAATCCTGGTCATTGAACTCCTTCCAACAGTCGAGGTAATTGAACAATTTGGAATGGAAATGAATTGCCATATAGTAGCGCTGGATACCACAGGAAGTAGTGATGAGACTGAGGAATGGAGTCCAGTAACCGATCATGATTGGCAAGTCTAAAAGTTTCATTCCAAGGTGGTGACTGGCGACAATGCCGGTGATGAAAACATCCTCCAGATGGAACAATGGCTGGTTCATTGCAGCTTCGAAGATTCGTTGTCGAGCTTCTTTCCCAAGGACGTAGAACAACCCAATGACGTAGTCTGGATAAGTGTCGCCAGCCCATAAGTGACGGGGCGCATACCATTTCCCATCCTCTGAATTCGGATCTCTAATTGGTTCAGAGTTTTTATGGACATTGCCAGCTATGAGATTCAGTCCGTCCAACGTCCCAGCTTGACTCTCCAGAATCCTCATAAGCTTCCACAAGTTCAGGTGGATGTCATCGTCCATCTTTATCAAGAATTGGGCTCCATTGCACTGTTTGTTGACCCATTTGATCATCCTTAAGGACTTGACGGTCAGATTTAAATAGGACTCCTCCATGTCGTCAATCACAAGGTCACCGAACAGT
>VNWY01001080.1:0-21360 GCA_009869845.1 Pseudachorutes palmiensis | reverse complement strand
GTAGAGAGACTCCATGGCTTTCTTTGAGAGAGAAAGGTTGGTTTGTGGGAGGAGTGCCAGATGGTGCTGCTGGGAAATTCAAACTTTCAGTACCAAAAACAGACTCTGCTTTTTATCTTTAAAAAACTCCCAAATTAAATATCAGATTAATCAATCAACTAATTGATTGTAAGCATGATTTTAATTCGCTCTGGAATGCACCGAACATCAATCACGAAAAACAAAAACCCAATGACAACATTATATTAATTTTACAATTTACAACTGTTGAAGTTATAATTCAACCACAAAGGTTTCTTCATTCGCCTTGTGCCTTGTAAAAGTCGTTTTTCTCGTTTTTCTACTTTTTCCAGCCCTCACGGTGGAATCATCGATTCTTGTTGTGGACAGATTATGATCTGGAAGGGAGGTGGCTGTTCAGTTTCTCCAGATTTAGCAGATATATCTTTCTATAAACGATTTGGTTTTAAACAGTTTAGCTTACGCTGTGTATTCGCAGATATTTTCCTGCGGTTGTCACTCTTTGAGGAGGCATTCCAACCAATCTTGCCAGTATAATTCTTTCATCCGCAGAAGGTACTGTTTAACGTTCTGAAGCTCATCTATAATTAGCCAATGTTAATTTTCTTTTATTTTTGTGTGGAAAGTAAAAGTTCCCTACCGTCCAGAATCTTTTCGTATGGTGAATCATATAGTCCCCACAAGGCTTGTGATAGTTGTCCGAAAATGGCAAAGTCGTCTTGACAAGGCCTAGAGCCAAGGAGGAACTTTTTGTCTCCCAGGATGCTTCCGACTGCCCGCATGTCGTCCAGCATGAAGGCGATGAAGTGTTTCTTTTCAAGCCGAAAAACTCCGTGGTGATTGGCTAGTTTTGCGTAGTGTCTGCCGAACAACTTTTTGAACAGAAATGGTGGAAGGGGGAGCTTCTGTGACATGAGTTTGTAAAACGAATCTTTGCCTTCAGGCCACACGAATCGCCAAATGGGCATGCACCTAACATTAGAAATTAGAAAAGAGTTTAGAACGATTTCAGCTTCAAAATGGAATCTTTTGGATGTCTTACCAGAACCAGCGTTCTTCGAGCATGACGCGAACAGAACGGGCGACAGCCAGTTCCTGAGCTTTGAATCCCTTGTTAAAATCCATGTTGTATTTCCTAATGGGGATATTTCATTAAGTAAACTGGCTGTAGTCAATGCATGTGGTTCATTACTTGGAGAGAAGATTCATGATGACTTCGGAGTCTGTATACTGCTTTCCATTCAGACTAATCCAAGGGGATTTTCCACTTGGCCCAATTGGCACTGTGTCGTCAATCTGCAGAAATATTTACCAATTCTGACCAAACATTCAAGACTTGAATCCTTATGTCTCACCTCATATGGAATTTTGGCAGCTCTGAGGAATGTCAGCAATTTTAGGACAAAGGGCGATGCATTGGGAATTGTTGTGGCCGCTGTGAAGCAATGAACAGTGACCACATCCCTGGCAGACGTCTTTGCATTCCGCCTGGAATTGGTTTATTTGTTATGTATTATAATTATGATTAATTCCAATAAATTGATCTCACAAGGCCTTCCATTGTCTACACTTGGAAACGAACTTGACTGTGAAATATGCTGAGACTGAAAAGAGAAGAACTAAGGAGCAGTCCATTTGTCCACTTTACCAACAAAGAATGCACTTCCAGTGTAGGCTCTGTCCACTCTGATTTCTCAATTGATTGCCAATTCGCTGAGGTTTGGCTAATTTATGCTCTGAAGATAAAAGATAAAACAACCGAAGTGAAGCTTTGCCAGAAGGAACGTAGGCGTTTGTGTGGTTAGTGCTGTGGCAATGGAGCCACATCAACGGAGACTATTTCTGTCATGCTCCACGTGGGTAGTTCCTAGTGTGTAAAGGATTCTACTCATCAGAAATGTGTTTGATGCGAACAAACAAAATCCACTTTGGCCTATAAGAAAAGCTTCAGTTTTAAAGTAAACAAACAAAGGAAAAATCAATAAAAGAAAACATTTTGCATGAAGTCAAATTGGTCCCAACTGCCAATAGAATTCATCTTCAATCGCCATACAAAAAGAGCCAAAACCTTCTGCAGTTTTGCAGACATTGGACGGACATTGAACACACCGATTCATCTATGATGCTAAAATCAAGGCAAAAAGAAGCAACTCTCACTGTGTTTCTTTGGTTTTATTGATGTGATCGTCATGTAAAGGTAGAAGTTGAAATGAGTCAAACTGGAAGGTAGAAACTTGATAAGGGGTTGTTAGTGATTCCCATCCAATAATTGGTGACTCTCGAACTGTAGAAATTATGAAATGTAATTTGGAATCTCTTGATATCTAGAACCATGATGAATAACAAAAGTTACATTTATTCGTTGGAGACAAAATAGACGAACAGAGGATGCGTTGGAGCATGCGGAGGCTTAATGACTAGTTGGAGAGGTAAGGTGACTAGGCCTTGTATGACATGCACTGCGTCTTATCCCAGTGGGTACAGGATGAATCCAAACACGGAAGAAAAGCTGGAGAAGCAGCAACACAAATCATCATGCAAATTGTCTCCAACGACCAATTAATCAAGTTTCTTACGCAGAGGAAAGGGTGAGCCAGAATGAAGACAAACGACTTTGTGGCTTGGCTGCGACGACCGTGTCGCGAGATGAACGGAAGTTTGTAGGGCGTGGTCGACACAACTCTTCTCGCGCATGGCTCTTACCAGACCTTGCATCACATAGGATCCGTGTCCTGCATTCGTCATCGCAAAATGGAGCAACGGGAGAGTTCTTGTAATAGTGCCTGGTGAAGAGTAATTGAAATGCAACACTTCCGAGTTACTGCTGAGGAGGTTACCTGTAGTATCGGTTGAAGACTTTTCTGTCCTTGTACATTGACATGATGAGGTCGTCCCATTCAATGGGGCTGAGGGACTTTAATCCATAAGCTGCCTTTGCGCCGTAGAGTTTATACCACGTGAGCTCACTTGCGCGCATTCGATTAGCCTCTCCAAGGTCAGTCACCCACGTCTCGAGGTCAACAACAGTCTGCAACAGAATTATAAAGCACTCCGTCTTCCTTATTTTGAATCGTAACTTACTCTTGTAGAAGTTGGGTAATCCCCGTCGACGTAGTAAATTCGATAGCCTGGGTTGAGATCAAAGTATGGCGTCACTGATGGACCCACGTATGCCACACTGGAAGCACGGAACGGGTCTTCCTCTGCGTAGAATATTTCCATCTCGTCAAAATGCGTGTGACCAAAAAACTGGGCTCTGATCGTACTCTCGAATCTACAAGACATTTCATGAACAACATTCCCTTTACTTTTTTAATTTGTGGAACCCAACCTGGAAATGATTGTGTAGTAATTCCGTGACCAGGTTTGCAGGCAATCTGAATGTCCAGGAGGTATATGGCCAATGATATGCACTTTCTCTTGCGCAAACTCTGAAGACTGGAGCTCAAATATGAGCCACTTTAATTCATCCGTGGGGTCAGTGCTATTCACCAGGAGCCACCTGCATTTTAAAAGTGATTGGATTTTAAATAGATAAAAAATTAAATTTAAATAAATATAGACGTGTAATCTTTTGATTTGAATTACCAGTTCTTGTTGTTGCAGTAATTCATGTTGAGGGAAATGATTTTGAAGCCTGGTCGAACAATGGTTGAGTAATAAGCTCCTTGCCGCACTGTCCCAAGTGCCGTTGATGGCAACCATCTTGCCCATTCCTTTTGTAATTCAGTGTACAGCCAATCAATGGAGTTCTTGGGGTCTGTTACCCACGGGGGAGCAAAGCTATTGACAGGCGCTCCTTCATGGTTACCCAAAGCAGGGAAAATCGGTGTATGCGGAAAGTACTGCAAAAACAGATCCACTGTTTCACGAAGAATCTCCAAGTTCTCGGCGTGTGTCTGGTTCCAAACGTCATGCGCAGGGATATCCCCTGTCCATAGAATGTAGTCAATGTCTTTGTGCTCATCCGCAATATGCTTGAACATGGACTCCATTGTCTTCCTTGGTGTGTCACACTTCCTGTAGTCTCCCCAAAGACCTGCACCCAAGTGGGGTCTCGGTGGTTTCGGACCAGAGGACAAACGACAGCATAAAGGCTCATTACAGTCCGCATTAGAGCCTGGCTCGTAAAATGGATCCCAGTGGGTATCCGAAATCTGAAGAACTTTTAATCTCGGACTTCCGGTTTTTGGACGTGGGAATGGAATCTCCACTGGAGGTTTTGGAACAGGTGGAAATGCTACGGTCCATTCCATACTTGGAGCTACGCCCGAACCACATGTTTCCCCAACCACCAGGGCACAGATTTCATTCGAGTCGAGCAGAACAGAGCGCATGATCTGAACTACTTCGTCCTATGGAAGGGAAATGAAGGAGTGATTAATGGCTCAAATCTCCGGCGAATTAAGAACTGGGCTTACGACGTATGTCCGAATTATTCCTTCACAGACACGCGGCGTTTGCATTTTAAGGTTAACACAGAGTTTGATGGCTGCTGAAGCAATTTCAGCATCTGTTCTTCCACTTCGAACGTAATGGAAAAGAAGACCAACTCCTGAAATTCAAGTAAATGAAATTAAAGCTTTTAAAGCTGCAGTAAAGCTTCATTATCTGGGTGGTAATTACCCGCTTTGCAAGCGGTACAAGAGACAGAGGTCATGACTGAAGTCTCAATCTCCCGCACAACTCTTCCGAGGTCAATGGCTTTTGTGAATCGTAAAAAGAGGGACGAGACTTCCCCACCAAGAGATCGTCCGCCATATCGTGCTGTTTGATTTTTGAATGACTCCGCTACCACTCCTTTTGTCAACTCGTCCAGTTCCTCGTCGGATGTTGGGACGCTGACAATTGTGAAAGATGGCTGATGATGGTGAAGGGGTTCATCGTTCTGTGGAATCTCGTTGCTTTGAATTTCCCTTAGTTCCTCCCCTTGAGTTCTAATGGAGGCTGCAGAGAAAAGAAAAACACTTGATTCATTTTAGCATAATCTCTCTGGTCAACAAAGATAGAAACAGGAACAAGATAAATTATAAATGGACGATTATTTGTGACATGGCCATTGACATTTGAGTCGCCTTTGACCTTCCTATGCCTCAATTAGAGTTTTTTCCCGCTGACCTTGTAAAATGCGACTCATTATGAATATGATCACGCCATAACAAAATCAGCACGTGTGCTTTCTTTCTACAGCGTAGATTCCATTTAGAATTACCCAAATTGCCGAGCAACAATAAACAACAAAGGAGAGATGATGCAGCCCCGTTGCATTTCCATTTTGTATGAGAACTCTTGCTCATTTCCTGTCTTGCTAATGCGATCTCAAACAAATTGAATCCCGACGCTTCGAATAAGGAAAAGTGGGAGGAGTTGTTCGTTCCAGCTCCAGCAAAGGACTTTGGGTTGTTTCTGCAAGTCCCGTTCCTTTCAGCACTGCTTGAGCTCTTTGGCGTCCTTGTTCAATTGACACTTGAGTGTGTTTTTGCCTCTTATCAGGGCAAATGGATATAATCGTGTGTACCAAAGGAAGTGACTGATGGATCTGTTTCGTGTTCTCGCCAGAGGCACATCAAAATAAAACGCTTCCTTGCCTCCTTTTCCTCCCCATCTTGATTACTATGGGGGTGGATCACTTGAATAAACTTGGATGTGAGGTTATGAAGGTCCAGCATCTGCAGCTGCCTTTTCCCTCAATCAGAGAATGCAGAGTGGGGATGGTGGGGGTTGACTCTGTTTTTGGCGGTGGTGGTGGGTGAGGTCAGTGGAACGAGGTCATCCCTCAATCCCCAATTTGTACACCTGACGTCGAGTGCTCCTTCATGGTCCCATTTCCAACGAAATCGAGTCTCATCTTCATCATCATCATCAGACCAAGGGGGATGAAATAAGATCTGAAAGGAAAAACCCAAACTGGTCCTCTCAAGACTCCTTTGGTCATGCAAAAGCAGCTTTGATTTCTTGTGTACTAAAACCGTTTTTCATCAACATTTCATATACTTTAGAGTCCAATGGCAGACGAATCTCTCGGAAAGTGAACTTGAAGGGTGGGCTGCACAAACGATCCTGTTATCCAAGCAGCATCCAATCCTCGTGACCTCCATAAACGGCTGCATTTAAACGCGCATTGACGAATCGGATTCTGCTCCTCAGTCACGCCCTTTTCCTTCCCATAATGAGCAATTGATGGAATGACAAAATCAATAGAGCTTAAGGTCATCTAACTTGGTGATTTCGTGAAACAATGAACAACAAACAACATCTGTGTTATGACAGAACTCTGAGGAAGTTTATCTGAGATAAATAAAAGACAGAGGCAAATAAGTAGGATAAATTATCAGGACGGTAACCCACATGACTTACAATTCCAGCTATAGACACTGGAAACTAACAATTAATAAATGCTTTATAGTAGCTACGCAGTGGACTAATTTAAACAATTTTGGCTGGAATGAGGATGCAGATTAAATCCTTCCCTGCCTCTGTCTCCAGTTCCCACTTGACCTTCACTTCAATGCGGGGGTAAGAGCTCAGGACCGCGATTGAAGTGCTGTAGTGGTATTCAGTTCCAGAGTTCAAGGGGCACGTCAAACCACAGCCGCTGCAGGCATCAGGCTGTAAAACAAAGAAAATAAATAATCGGGGCATCATGAAACCAATTCATATTCTCCAATATGAGGAAGATAAATTCCAGCACTTCAATGGGAATTAAATTAAGTAATTATGTTCTGAATCATCAAAATGTTCTCACATGAGGGAAATGGAATGGCAATGGGACTCCTCCGATGACGCCATGGACCACCGCCCTGACCGCCGTAGCTTTGACATTGGAGACAAAACTGAGATTGAATGTAGAATTCCCTCCGGCTTTGAGGTGACATGGTTCCGAGTCACATCCCACGACCTCTACCTTTGTCACCCTGCCGACGACGGAGCTGTCTTCGCAGGTGTCGTACGGTGTCTCACTGACCCCTTGTCCGTACCAGCGATGGACGACGAGAGGGCGACGCCCCCCTTGTCGCCGACTGAGCCTCCCGTTGACATCGGAGACGGCAAACATAAGCCACAGTGTGATCCCAATTATGACCAAACAGCAACGCACGACTGTACTCATCTTTTGAAGGGTTTCTGGGTAATCTGCGAATTTGAATTCGAGATTAAGATGATGGATGAATTGTAACAAGATGTTTGTGGGAATTACGTTTAATTCGTGTAATTTGCAGGGAATTCCGAAATTGCGTGTTTGAGTTGTTGGTCTAGAATCCTTCCGTTAGATCTTGTAGCTTTAGCTGGACTGCCTTCTTTCCAAACTGTGTTGGTTGTTAAATTGATATGAATTCTTAAGGAGGGGATGTTTATGAAAGAACTGCGATAGACGTTGAGTCATTGGCTTTCTTATCTAATTCAGGCGACACTTGTGGACCAAAGGACAGAAGAGGCTGAAACGAAACTGATGAACTTTGAACATGAACTTTATAAACAATTCCAGTGGTATGAAGGCTATTAAAAACTCCGCAAACATTGCTTATTTAGAATAAGCAAAATTCGTGAGAACTTAGCGTCAGCATACATTCAATCACATTTATTTTATTTTCCAATGCAGAAATGTATTCATTTAATGTTGAGCTGCAATTGCAATGAAGCGGAGGAATTCGGATACCCGGGTGTAGACAATTGGCATGACGTGTTCCGTGACGCATCGACCCACGCCATAACTCACCACGCCCACTTGGGTAAAAGTCCCATCAGTTGCATTCATGTAGGATAAAGGACCTCCTGAGTCACCCTAAGAACATACACATTTACATTTTTAAAATATCATTTTCATTTTCTTTTTTAAAATGTCATTTTCAAAATATCTTACGAAGCAAACTGTCGAATGTTTATGAGCTATAGCACAAATCTGGGATGGATTCACTGGATCAACGCGCACTGTTCTTTCCAGCACAATCGAGTACGCTTGATTCAATCGCTCGCTGCAATCTTTATTGGAAAGGAAGTTGACCTTTAACTTTTGCAAATGGATTGGGGAAGATGCATTTCTCTCTCCACCCAGTGCACCCCAACCAGTTACAACACCGTCCTCGCCATTTTCATACTTTTCTCCTGCGCATGACACATTAGTGATCAATTATTAACTTCCTCCATGCCTTTTATCCTCACCATGTACTGGAAGACAAATCGGTTGTAATTCAGGGGTAAAAGTGACATTTTCCTTTAGCCGTAGAACTGTTATGTCATTCATGTGCTGCTTAAATGCTTTGTACGCATAGTGCTGGATCACAGAATCAACTTTCAGAATTTTCCCATCCCTTGTCGCATTCATCGTCCCAATGTGCACGTCCAGGTGATCAAGAGCATTGTTCCTGCAATATGCAAACAATGTCTCTGCATATGAACACAATTTCATTTTCATTTTTACCCAGAGAAGCAATGGGCTGCTGTTAGAATGAGATTGGGCGCAATGAGCGAAGCACCGCAGATGTGGAATCTGTTCTTGTCTTGAATGCTCACTTGCCAAGGGAACTCGTGACCTTCGGCCTCTTCTCCATTGACAATTAACGCCCGCTCTCCGGATTCTAGAGCTTCTGCCCGACGGAGTTGATTTTCATCCAGTGGAGCATCGTACATTAACTGCCGACCACAGAGAGGTGCGTCTACAGGAATTAAAAAGATGGAAGGGACTCTTAAAATATTATTAAAATGAGTTTACTTGTCCATGGAGGAACTTCATCGCAGTTGACCTGGGTCACTCGCATCCTCAGTCGCCATGAACGACTCTGAATGACAAATAGGAGCTTAATGATTGGCGGTGGTTGGCTACTTTTTTGATCCACAAAGAAGACTCCTGTGGGAAGTAAAGTTTCCTTCTAGCCTTTGATCACTTTAATCCAATTTAGTTTTACCCGTGTAATTACGCAAATCACACAATGGCTCTGTGGGGGCGTTCTGAAGATTCAGAACAAAAAAAGAGTCCACAATGCATTTGTGCGTGTTGGAAGCAAATCTTGTTGACCCATGCATCACCACGTCTTGAAATTCAATTCTTTAAATAAAAGATTTTCTCATTGGTTAGAAATGGATGGAAGTCATTAGTCTTTTACTTGATGGCACAAACACCAGGAAGTGGGACAAGGGAGAAGAGACACTCGCTGCTCCCATTGGTCACTGCCGGGTAATTTGGAGTAGAAAATTGAGAAACCCATTCTGTAGAAATCCCTCCACATTTGGGTAATACTGGAACACCAACTTTTAAAGGAATTTGATACAAATGCAGCACTTTTAATTGGGTTTAGTTCAACGTACTTTTGCAGCAGACAGCGTCCCTTTGAGGGCAGTGTCCCATTTTTCGAATGCCTCCTTCTGATTCACATGCTCCCCTGGACATGCACGTGCCATGACCTGGACAAGCGTTGGTTGAAGGAGAGTCCGAATGCGTTCGTGGCTCTCGCGAAGCCCTTGGCTGAAGAAGAGAACCTTTACCGTACTCGCCATCTAAAATTAAATCCAATGATCCATGGTGAAATTGTAATTTGTGTTTAAAACACTAACCTCCATTGGACCCCACGTTTGTGAAGAATGTGGAGACGCAGATGAGAACGTAGGCCCAGTTGGCTGGATCCATTTTGAACCTAGAACCCACCACTTCCCATTTCTAAATAGGCGGATTAGCCAAGTTCAATGGCGTCTGATTTACTATTCCAACCTTCCAATTATCTTTCAAGCTGAAGAGAGGGGCAGAAGCCGGACATTCCAGAGGAACGGTTGGAGCACACGACAGCGGAAGAGTCACGCAAATACCGTGTCAATGCCAGATTCTAATTTTATGAGCTTCCGGTTGGAATTGCATGCACAAGGATACAAAAATTGGAAAAGACCATGGGAGTAGTGTTGCTGGACGAACAGTTAAAGAACCGAGGCCACAGGACACTACACATATTCAATTGACGTTTTAAAAAGAAGCTCAATGGATCGAAGATGTACTAAAAATCAGGATCGTATTGTAGAGTGTACAAATATGAATTAATTTTAATTAATCCAATTCAGGAGTTCAAATTCCTTTTGAAATGTTAAGTGTTGATTTATGGTATATTTTATTTTACGAATTCCACACTCTCCAACTTGCATTTGCATTCATCTCCTCGTAATTCGAGCGTGGTTGAATTAAATCTGACTAATATTTCTACTTTAGTTTGCGTACGAGCTGCATTTATCATAGGAATAATTTTCTCTGCTACAAGGGCACAATTTGAGGCAGTTAAAAGGAGAGCCCATGCCACAAAAATGGACAAGATTTTCCAGTCTGCTATGTGCACTGGACGCGGACTTCTTGTTTCCCTTTTCCCTGTCTTCTGCAGTCTCCCAGTCATCGTATGAACGTTGAAATTCACAAGCATATTAAAAAATCCCGCCTGATGCATCCATTGAACAAAGGTGGAGAGCTGTGTGCTCAGATGCTTTTCTATCGAGTAGATTTCCTTAAAGTTGTTTTCCCAATTTCGAACAAAGTGACACTTTACCTTTGGGTATCTAAGACGGATTTTGTTTTCTATAGCTGGAACTCCGATTTCGTAACCTACGTTCCCTGAAAGGGAAGTAACGTTGCATTGCGCCAACAAATCTTCCCTGACTGCAGAAGTCAATTGATGGTTTGGGATTGGTAGGAGGCTTGCGTCAAATATTTTCTTACTGATGCCCTCGTGCTTTGCTATTTTGACGTAGTCTGGGTATTCGTAGTTGGTGGGTAAAATCCCCATTAGGCTGTACTTCCTTGTGACTAAAAGTTCATAGAGGGACTTGATGACATAAGGCTTTGCTGGTACTGTTATGACGCTTGCTAGTTTACACTCGTAGTACTCGCAAAGCGTATGGAGAGAAACTAAACCAAGCAGAGTAATGTTTCGGTTCATATTTTTAATACGACGGCGTTGACTTCTCCAACAAATGAAAATGGCAAATGCAATGCAGGAGCAGAGCCAAGTAGGCCAATCGAATGGCTTGAACCAGAAGATGGCGTCAAATCCATTCATCCGAACTTGGCGTACACAGTAAACTAAACGGAGTTGTAAGGAATGGAAAAATAAAAACTTTGTTTTGCGTGCGACTAATACCGTATCACGGATATCGACGTAGTTGTTGGTAAAGAGGGCCACTGCAACCCCTTCATCAGAACCCATTGGTCTCGTCCAAAATTCTAGAATTGACATATACCGAATGCTAAAATTTAGTTTTGTCCTCAAGTACTCAAACGTTAAGTGGGTTGGGTGACATTTAATAAACTTCCTACGATCCCCGAAATGCTTTTCGTATGGGCAGGCGTGCCAACTTCTCACTGTATCTGTGGCAGTGGTGACCAAATCAGATACAAGTACGACTGGTGCTCCATGCTGGTCTTTTGACAAATGAACCACTTGCTCTACCAAGTTTTGCAGAGAAGTGGATGGCTGGAGTTTAAGCAATGGTGGAATCCGGGTCCACAAGCAGGCTGGACAAATCAAATACTGCTTGGATATTACAGCAGAGGAGCTATTCGGTTTCTTAATTTTGAATACAAGAAGTGTGGCAGAGGTGTGAGTCAAATACCCATATGTCCGCGTCCGGCACGAAACTAAGTCGTCAACAAACACGATAAAGATGGCAAAGTTGGAGTATTCCCTCGGAATAAAGTACCACATCAACTCCTCGTGAAAGCAAACGTTCACTGAAAATATTAAGTTCACTGAGCACCGCTCACCAAACCCGATCCAAGGTCGAGGTTCAAATACAAGGAGATAAGGGTTCCAAGTCCCAACTGTCCACGGCTGTCCAAATTGGTTTCTGCGCATTACCGTTTCCGGAAGGACGTCGTCACCAAACACAGCCAGAATCTTAAACGTGCATTGATGCAAATTGGCAATGTCCGAAAACTGTAATGCGGAAGTAGACGCAATGTAAGTGGACAATAAAAGGACCGTTGGGAAATAAGTCAACATAGTGCCAACTGTTTTAACCGTGTGATTAAAACATCCAATCCAAGAGTGTGGTGAATCCTTCCTGTCAACAAACTCCAAGGTTGTAATCCATTTAATATGAAATTAATTATTAATTTAAACTGACATGTTCTAATCTCATTGGATATTTAGTATTGTGAAAGATGAATGGTGAATTATATTCATTTCAACTAAAAGCATTTTAATCTAAGCATAGATGATATCGATCCATTCAAATATACCTTTGGGTTTCCAAGAAATGCTAAATTACTTAGATATTTCCTTTGTTTCCTTTCCGATTTTTCATTTCTGCCAATTACCCTTCATATCGATTGATTACGAACATTGTGCATCCATTTGGATTGGATACAATGTAGGGTCCGTGCTTCATCCCAGGTGGTCTGCATGCGTAGTGGTTGGGACCAAATGTCCTGCCAAGGGTCACATCCATCAGCTCTCCAGCAAGAATCAATACTTCCTCCCAAAACGTATGAGTTACGATTTGACTAGGATTGGATTTGTAATCTGAAACAAAAATCAATTACTTCACCCAATTCCAAAAGTTTCAAAAGTTAACCCACTTGGTGGGAAATGGAGAAGGAATGTTGAATCCCCCGTCCTGTGGTAATCCGCCAGGATCTTCACCCGAGTTCTTCCAGTCCCTTCCCCCACTTCAGTCCACTGGATTTGTTCAATATTTATAAACTCTAGGGGAGGCTGAATATTAAACTCAGTTAGAATTCAATTCCATTAATAAATGTCTAAAATAAATCCTACTTTTGACAGGCTGAAGGATCCATCTGCCATTGCTCTTGAATGTCCACGCTTTGAAATCAGAGTGTCAAAGGAGAACACTGGAAGTTAATTCCTACAGAAATTGAGGAGATGAGAGTCACGTTTATTCATAAAAACAATCAAACCTTAAAGCAAAAAAAAGCATTTGACCTCAAACCAAATATTTGCAAGTAAATAATATTTGCTTTGACTCTTCAAATGTCTCGTTTAACTTCTTATATCATCAACGTCACCGTCGATAAGCGAACTTTAACCTTTCCTTTCTAACATTATAATTTGAGTGCATAGGGAAAATTCATTTGACAGTCATCAAATAACTTTAAAAAAGCTGCAATACTTTTCTAATTTTATTTGAATGGCTGGACTGTGTCAAATTCAGAATTCAGAAGAATGAGATCCCTCTGGTAAGCTTTCGGGTTGGGAGAAAACGACATTCGTCAGCCATGAAACAATTTCCCATACGTTATGCTTAACGGTTAAAACCAATTTCACATCATTGCAATTACACAACAATCGTGTGCAAAACATGACTTTTTTGCCAAGTGAAAATATTTTGTAAATGAGCGCGTACGTGTCTTCCACCATTGACTAAAACGTGACGACGTACATACATGAATGAATTACTCATTTTTTCATATCCATAGAAGAACCAGTCTTGAAGGGATTTGAATCGTAATTATGTCAATTTAGGAAAGGCCCGGCACCGGCTCGATGAAGATCTTTATGCTTTACCCCCAAATCCTGATTGGATGGTCTTTTGTATTTCCTCGAGAAGTTCCAAGGGCGGTGGATGGCCTGTATTAATTTGATTCTTGTGAAGGAACGCACTGGCCCAATGGAGAGTTCAAACTATTCACTTCAGTGCCTCTTGGTTCTTTATTTGGTGACGTCGTCCTCATGCGGTGTTTTGTCAAGGAGTGAAGTGACAGTGGGTGACAATTCAATTGCATCGCACCCGAGACAAATGTCAGTCAACAACATGCAGAATCTCCTTTTAAGACTCATCATCATGGGAGTGGCTGCACTCACTTCTACAATGGCATTCGACAACAAGTAAAGATTAATTCATTGTCTTCATTTTAATCTCTCTGGGCTATTTCCGTAGTTTAATCAGGCGGGATGAAACCAGAGTTCAGAATGGGAATGGTGCCAATCCCAACGTCCATGTTTACATCAACAATTCCAAAACAAAATCTGCCAAGACGCAACAGTCTTCCTCTAGACCAAGAGGTCGGATGCAAAAAATCAAAAGGAAACACCTTCATCGAAAAGTGAATTACAACGATGACTTTGGATTACAAAATGGATTCCGTCCAGGTGGCACTGGTGGTCGGCCTTCACCCCCAGGGATTCCAATGAGACCTATGCGACCATCACGCTCTCCGCCTGCTCACTAGTTCCATGTTTACGAACAAATTATTCGCATTTGAACTAATTTATTTTACAAATTGATTTTACAAAAAGAAATACAATAAACTGCCAATTTCAAGGCAAAACTTCTTTGTGTTTATTTTACCATTGAATATTTCAAACAGAACCCAATGAGGACTGGGCGAAAGTGCATCATTGCAATTGGGCCAAGGTCCGCATCGCTCTTCCTTTCGTAGCAGTTGCAGACAGGGAATTTATCCAGACCATTATTGTCACATTTTTTAAATATAGTCTTCATTATCGGCCCTGTCGTAGCGTCACAATCATCAAACACCGGCATGGGTACGACTGGATCTCTGACTATAGGGTAATAAATTTCTTCCTGGTACGTTTTTGAGTCTTCCTTCACTGTTTTGACCATCAGAATATTTGTTGGTGCTACTGGGACTTTTTGAAAGTAGGCTCCACAGAATACTCCGACGCCAGGAATCCCGACATAACTTGTCTTTCCGAAACAACTGGCGCCTAATCCTCCAAATTGATTAANTCCTCCAAATTGATTAAAGAAATGGGATGTGTAGAATGTGTTTGTCATGCTGGTCATCATGTCATGGTTGCACATCTCCCACTATCCAAAGTTTAAAATGTGACTGCTATTAAAATGTGCACTTTTGTGTATCCTTACAGAAACGGAAGCAGTAGATGATTTCCCTCCAACGCAGATGTTGTATTCTAAATCAATGATTTGGTTCATTCCATATCCAAAACTGCTAACTTCTTCAGAGTCTCCAGTGTAACTCAATAAGCAATGGTCATCAACTATTTCATACCATATAGGTAAACTTCTTTCCAAAACTTAATTGGTGTATGCAAAGATAGTAAAACATAAAGTTACCTTTTTCAAGGGAATTGCAGTCAATGTGTTGGGCTTTGACTTCAAATTGCCTTTTGCCTGAACTCTTAAACCGAAATCGAATAGATTCCGAATTTCCGTACGAGAAATACACTGCAAGGCAAAGGTTGTTTTTGAACGGTGCACCTTTTTAAATCATCAATCCCTGACATTGCATTCTTACAAGGTTTCAGAATTGGGCCGCAGAGGCTCAAAGACTTGACAGTTATGGAACCAGTCACGGAGAAGACGTCGTCGCTACAAGTACCATCCGGTTTGGGCCCATTGTAATTAAATGCCTTGAAATCCAATTTTATTTGACAGGATCCATTCATCTGAAAGTAGAAAGTTAAACTTTTGTACTTTGAATGATGCTAAATTACCTTGGGGAAAATAAAAACGTTGTCTTCAAAATTTGTACTTCCTTTCATAATGGCAACTTTCTCTCGAATGGTGACTGGAACTTCGCTTAAAGTAGGACTAAATGTGGCTAAAGGATTCATGCAATTACAACCAGAACTTCAATGTCGGCCATGTTGAACTAAACTACTCACGGAGGCAACAAATCCCGAGGCCATAAGTACCGCAAGTTCCGCCTAGCTTCGTTCCATTCACTTTAGTACAGGCAGCTCTACATGTTTTAAAAATAAGTTTTCCCTAAATTGAGATTTCAATGAATGAACCTACGCAGTCTTGCAAACACCGACTTCCGAATCCCCGAGACATAAAGTTGGATTAATTGTGACCACTGCAACTACAAATGGCCCCGTAGTTATTAGCTTGTTTTCACTTGAATCCATGGAGGTTACTTACTCAGCCTACTAGACCGGTTGGTGTCAGCCCCATTGGTTTCCAGTGGAGATCCATTTACTGATTGTACAAGAAATACAAAACTTATTGTTAGGTGGATAACTTGAAGGACCTTCATTGCAAACGTCAAGACGAGAAGGCAACTAAGGTTTGGAACAGGGTCTTAGAGGAACAGATTCTTTTATTTCAATGGATTGTTTACCAACAGATCACGTGCTAATTTCTGATTAGAAGTGGGAATGTGGGTGTCATTGCGTTTACAATTCCAATTAGATTCACAAGTGTCAATAGAATCATTCCCACTCTACCTTAAAGCTGTTACTTGGAAAGCGTTCCCCTTTTCTAATTTGAACAACCTTATTCCAAATACTTTCTCCTTGCAAATATGTGGGAGATAGACAGTGCGCGGTTAAAGGAGAAAATACCATTGATGTGAATACTAATTCAAATTAAGAACTACGACGGGAGGTCGTACAGCGCAGGCCCAAAGTAAAACCCACGAATGCCACGTTAATCCGTTTTGAACTTGGTAATAATCCCATGTTGATTAAATTATTGGCATCTCGTTGTGAGGCGTTGTCTTTTATTAGATAAAATGCAAATAATGTACTAAAATGGCTACAAAAATTATTAAATACAATAAATAAAACAATTGAGAAATAGGCACGACCTTCTCACTTGCTTTCACAGCACATCGCTCTGTCTCATTTGGACTTGCGCAAGTGTAGAATGACTCAGAATCGTCTCATGATGGATCCAGTGAAAAATTTCATTTGTCATAGTAAGTACACTTCTTGTGTGGACGTCTCCGGTTTTTGCAGCTGCGCGAGGATACGTGGGTTCGTTTCGTAGTCTTGGAGGAACTCCGACTACTCGATGCGGCAGAACGAATGGAGGATAACAGTTGTCGCCGTGATCGGAGCAATGGTTCCATTACACCTTTAATTCAGAAAGGAACAAATTGAAATTCAATTCTGCTGAAACCATTAACATCAGCTTAAGTCTCAACTCACCGAACAAGTTTTCAGAGTTTTGGGTCAGGGGGTCCATCCCCCTATTCATAACTCTTGGAATAATTGATTCTGCCACGTGATTCGGAGGAAAGATTTCGCTCTCTGGTTTTAGGAAGGGAAGTCCGTTGGTGTCCTGCCCAATCATGACCAAGGCACAAGTGATGAAGGACAAGATTCGATACGAGTACATTGTGATATTTACTGTGTGGAATTAATAGAGACTTTTCCTAAGTTACTGCTTCGTTCGCTGTGTCCTCGATGGCCGATAGTTCAGTTATTGACAAGCGCAGTTTCCTTTTATACGCCTCACTAATCGAAATCGTAGTAGATTGAAAGTGGTTCCAGAAACCATGAATCCCGACCTATTATGAAATGTCGAGCGTGTGCGTAACAACCAGTTCAAACAAGATTGGAAATGGCAAAATTCCCGGTCAACTTTTGATCAGAATGAAGGAATTAATTTGTGCCTGTCATATTGATTATGAGGACCAATGGCGCATGGGGAGACTCCATGACCTCCGGATTAACCACTTTTTAGTCTCATGTTGTCTGGCACGATCCAATCTCCCAGTCACTGAACTAATCCTTGAGCAGATGCTTGTGCTTGACTCAGCACAGAAATCACGATCCCACGTTATGAATTCAATAATGAAAAAAGTTGCATTTCTGGGATTAACCCAAGGACGGGATTTCTCTAATTAGAAATTATCGATAACCACCGTGAATGACCCTATCAAGCATGGAAATTTGATTCACAAATTCATAAGGGATGACAAGGGAAATTGGGGAAATGTTAAGCAAATCCATAAATAATTTTCGCCGTAACGGAATGTTGAAGGATTCCTTTTCTCCGTGGCCCTTCAGAGTTCAATGGTCCCTTCATACTCCTCAAGTTCAGAAGCCTTTTGTACCAAGTGTGGAATAAATTGTCAAAATGTTGCTTTTAATTTGCACCGCCTTAGTGGCTGGGGTTGCGATTCCTTGCGTTGGTCGTAGTGGTAATAACAATGGCGTTGGGAAAGGATTCAGTGCGTCAGTTCCAATTCCTAACAAACTGGGGAAATTCGACAATAACAAATTCACAACTTTGTACGCTAATGACCTTTCGACATCTTCTGGTGCCAGTACCTCCCCTTTCCCTGGGATTTACTGGAATCCCCATCCAGATCCGGTCATTTTCCAGTCAACATCATCATCAGTGCAAAACGCTTCAGCAGAACCCCAGAGGGGAAAGCCAAAGCTCGTGTCGCCTTCAGATTTGATGAAAACGACGCCAAAGTCAATAACTGACGTGAGTGCTCAAGTCAACTTTGTGTACCCTGCTAATTACACAGGACCTTCAATTGGGGATTTGGCACAAGTTGAGGAAGATGAGGAAGAGTACTATGAAGACTCGTCGGTGGAATATGCAAATAATCGAGATGACAGCGAGGACGGAGAGAGCACTGAAGCAGAAGATGAATCCTCATCGGAATCAGGAGATAAGAAGAACACTTTCCAATTGTTCGGATCCGATTTCCAGCCAGGGAGACTAGTCAACATTTTCTTTGGACTCATTCTCATGCTGTTCATGCTCGTTACCCACGGGGCATTCATGTGGCTGATTGGTGTTTCTTTCCTACCAGGGACGCGCTCATTCTCCTCAGGATGGACACTGGACACTGAAAAATTCAATTCAATACTAAAAAATGTCAATGACGCTCTACTCTATTGGGACAAGCGTTCAACAAGGAGACCATAAGGATGGTCCTAACTTTTTCCAATTTCTGGCTAATTGTAATTTTAATCCACATGGTGGTTAATTGTTTGGAGATAGAATGTGGCCCTCTGGCTCTGCTAATCATCCTGTCAGTTACAAAGTCGCAATTAAGCTTCTTTGTTATCATCAAAAATAACAATTATTGACTGCGGTTTTAGTTTTCGGTTGGAGCTACAAGACAGCCTTGTTAGTTATAGTATGTAGTTATGTAGTTATCTAGAACACCATGTAACTTTTAATTCGTGCCATACTGACTTTAGTTATCAACTGTTATTTAAAAAACTAAAAAGTGATGCTTAATGTTGTGTCAATTGGATACTTTGGAGTTAGTGGAGTCTATGTTGTGGTGAGTAAATATTATCCTGTAAACCCACTTCTGTTGACAATTGGATTAAATCCAGGTAGCACTTTTATGGATCTTCTTCTATGGCAAACCGAAATGGAAATTGACAGTGAGGAATGCGAATGAACGAACGCCACTGCTTGCACCATAAGTAAAGTTTAGAAATATCCATTCCTTGTCAAAGACACTTTAACCTGAATACACAAATCCAGTTTTTAATTAGACTTATTCAATCAAGTTCACATTTAGCATATCTCTAGACATGTCAATTATTAAACAAAGGTTTCAGGGGATGAAAAAAAGTAAACGTTTTTTAAATGAGAAGGAAGAGAACATTCGACACATCGAAAACTTCCTTCCTATAAAGATTTCAAGGATACAGTTAAAAAATAATTCAGGGTTGAGGGAACTTTGTTCAATGACGTTGAGATTCTGTTACGTAGCCTATGATAACTTAACTTTACGCATCTTTGACGGAATTCTGTTTTTTAAGCTTCTCCGGTTGAATTTGACGTAAGATCGTTAGAGGTAGAATTTGTTTAGAATTTGTTTAAACTACCAGGGTTTCCCAATATTCTACTTTCTGTTGAACCTAGATTGACATTTTAATTAAATAAATTGAACAATTCCAACATTTCAAGTTCACTCAAAGAAGTTTGGTCTTCCTAATTGAATACTCACCAACGCCACTTTCCCATCCCACTCGAACTCCGTTTCTCCTGGGACAAGTTCATCAGGCAACTTGAAATTAGGCACAGTTTTGGAATTCTCTCCGATTTTGACTGTAACTTGTTTGCCGTTTACAGTCATGAAAGCATCTTCTTCCCAAGTCTTGTGCTTCTTTGTGGTCTTTTTTGCAAGCATAATGTGATAATGCTTAGCAGTGGCGGCAGTACCCGCTTGATCGGTGACAAGCATCCTAAAAAACGGAAAATCGATTTACAAACTTACTTTATAACATAAAGGTCTTGTCTAACCGTTGTTGAGAAGAGACTGGAATATTTTCTTTAGCCATGTTGAATACGGAAGTCTCCATGCCCTCATCCATGTGGCCAGAGCTCCGAAGACTTTCAACCTAGAATAAAATAAAGAGCAACTTAAGTTTGTCCCATCAGTTACGAAGACATTTTAACAGCGACTGTAATGACACTCACTAGCACAAGTTTCCCATCCCATTGGAATTCTGTTTCGCCTGGGATGATTTCTTTGGGAAGTTTGAGTTTGACCGTTCTGGTAACATCGTTGACTTTGAATGTCACGAGCGTCCCATCAACAAACATTATTCCATCTTCCTCCCACGTTTTATGCTTCTTTGTAGTTTTCTTTGACAGCAGGATGTTATAGCTGCGAACTGTAGAATCCAACAAAGCCCTATCAAAAGAATAATCAATTAACAAGTAAACTTAAATCTTAATGCAACAACTTACTCGAATACTGGCAAAAGCGAAGGTCCTTTATACTGAGGATGGGGTGGTAACGTTCCACCAACATCTGTTTGGTCAAAAGTGATCACATGAGGCTGTTGAGCCTATAATTACAATCACATTCAAGTAGATCATGCAGGCACCAAGTAATTGATACAACTTACGGATACCGGTTGTTCTTGACTTGTTTCATAAGGCACCACAGCCCCGGATTCTGTGAGTATGAAGTGGAATTGATGACCTTCGACTGGATCTGGGGTGTTTTCAATTTCATCAATCAGATGCAGCGCTTGCTGACGGAAGGCTTGAAGAGCCCAGAACCAGGGAGGGTTCTGTTGGTCCCCATCTACTGGATCTTCTCCAGGATCCATGACCTATGACCTCCAAAGGTAGTTCCTAAAGTGTATCCAAATACTCTTCAAAGACTGAGGATTATAACGATTGAGTACAAGTTTAATCCTTTAAATTGTGGAAATGTGAAAGAAACCGTATTTTATGATTTTCCCTCTGAAAAGGCACAAGTGTCTCACGAAAAGGAATGAAGGAATAAATAGATATAAGATTTGATTTTTGATTTTGAGCATTTATTGTCACCTTCTTCAGATTTTACAACCTGAGTTCTCCCAGAAGTAGACATAGTGGTCATTTAAGTAATTGTAAGTGAGAGGAAGGAAATTTTGGTGAGAATTATTAGTAATTGTATTAGTAAATAAGTAATACTTGATGTCTTATACTCTCACTACTACTTAATACTTTCTAAACTCCTCAAGGAAAGGAATACAAGGACACAATTTTAAATACTCTTATATCGGAAAGTAAACGGAACTCAAATTATTGAAAGCCATTGAGAAATTACCAGGAATTACTACGAGGTCCCTTTCCTCATGGCAGGCGCTTCTCCCGTAAAACTCGCAGGTTGCGGCATCCAAACCGCCTCCCCCTAAACCCCCAGATCTTCTAACCGGAAAT
>VNWY01001079.1:0-21399 GCA_009869845.1 Pseudachorutes palmiensis | reverse complement strand
TGGCTCCAAAAGGAAGGAATGACCTCAGTTGACCTCTAGATGGCTCTCTCTCCTCTATCGGCTGAAGTGAACTTCTTCACATGTCAGACGCCGTGCAAAATAAAAATCTCGGCTGTATGGATCCAAGCTTGATTTGATCAAGCTACATCTGCGACTTTCAGGTGCTGTTGAATAAATTCAGAATTTGTGGCAGTACTTCCGTCTTTTATTTCCATCCGTTCCTTTGTTCAATCTGTCCCAAATCTCGATTTTTGTGGACCTTTGACCTTCCTGAATTTCTCTTAACCCTTCTGACCTTACACATTACAGAGTACAAAATTGGAAAAATAAAAATTAGCAAACAAAAACTCAAAGGAAACAAAAGGGAATTTACAACTCGCTGGAAAGTAATGAATTGAATTGAAGTCCAATCCCCAATTGCCTGCAATCCCGTACCTCCTTTGGATTAATTAAAACTAGCTACAGTTTCATAATTTAACTCCTGTACATGCTGGAAGCAAATGACTATGGCACAAACACTGGACTGTGTTTTGTTAAGCCGGACTTTTTGTTTACCCACGACGTCCATTTCCTATTGGCACTTGGAATTAATGGACGTATGGGCATTATTGGACCAACAGGAAAACGCTACACAGAAGAGACCCAATTAGATTTCCTTTTGCTAATTAATACGAACCCTGTACCTATTTGGATTCAGCGTCAGGGGGAGTAATACTTTGAGAGGACTTGAGGAAGGCACTTTTATCCACTGGCAGCGTATGAAATCCAGTCTGAAGTGTAAGCGACACGGTGGTAAATACCAGGCTGCTGACGCTGGGCACAGGAGTAACCTGCTGACACGATCCCAATGAGGTACCACTTCCCAGTATGTTGGAGCATCAAAGGGCCTCCAGAATCACCCTGTTCCAATTACAAACCCCCATTGGTCAAGGACTAATTAAACATAAGGTTGTTCTGGTTTTACCTGACAAGAGTCTTTGCTCCCGAACTTGTACCCGGCACACATCATTTCATTGTAAATGATGACATTAATGCCCTTTCCTTTGTGCCAGCCTTCGCACTCACGACTTTCTAGGACAGGAACGTCAACTGCTTGCAGCGTCTTTGGTCGCAGTCTTGAACCTTTAATCAAAAGAGAATTGGGAAATCTAAAGCTTTCGGTGATCTAAAGCTGCTTCTGCTTTACCTGCTTCTAACGCTCCCCACCCCGTGACCCAGCCATATTGACCTTGGAAGTCTGACCCCTTCTCTGGGAGACAAATGGGGCGGATGTGTGGTAAGAAATCTATTTCTCTATCCAGTCTTAAGACCGCGACGTCATAACGATCAGCCTTGACAGGGAAAGTATAAAAGTTAATCATTCGTTTCTAAAATAAATTCAATTTTCTGCACCTGCGGTGTGAATTTGAAGTGGGGATGAACTTTGATCTGGGTCACGCCAACTGTCATTGGTGGGTAAGGTTCGACATTGGAATTGAGCACGTAGTCTCCAAGGGTCACTGCCACTTGGTACGGCGTCGCTCTGCAAAATTAATACATCAGAATTAATATTAAATCATTCATTTTCAGGTCTTCCTCTTTTTTGAATTCTTACTTTGCAACACAGTGGCCAGCAGTCACCTAATCAAACGAAGCAATTAATCACATGAATTGAATTTATAACAGAGTACTTACAACCCAACGGGAGTTTATAAGCGATCCACCGCAACGACTTGAACCCACTCGGATGTACGCCTGCAACATTTTTAAATGGAAACTTTTAAAGTAAATCATATTTCCACAGTTAAAATATCCTTCTCTGCCTTACCTGCCATGGGAATGATCCGAAACCCGCTTCCCGTCCTCCTACAATTCGTTCTTGAGCACCCAAATTATCTGCAGCCATTCCGCATCCTAGAACCCAACCAATCATAAATTGTCTCTAGCAATGGTGGGAGTTGATCTTACGTGGGTCATTTGTGACTGGGCCGTAGTACTTCTGGACAGCGGGTGGGTCTGTGGTTGAGACCCCGATGCCTTTGGACGTGGCACTCGGCGGTCGCTGGCAACAAGCCATAAGGAAGCCACCACAACCTCGCTCAATCAACCCACCGCCGAACCAACAAAACAAAAAGAATTCACAGCTACCAGCGGTGCAGACCGTGGAATCACCAAATATGAAACGACGGTTTCCACCACCTCTCTCCAATCGAACTTCTGGAAAAAGAAAAGTTCATGAGACGCTTAGCGGAGACTGCGGAGATTACGCAACTTTTAGGTGAACTTGACTCCGTGCTTTGCAGAGTTTAAAAGTTCAGACGACTGTGACATTGAGCAACGAAACAAGGGCGACATTTTCATTTGAAACTTTTGTTAATGAGGAATGATTTTAAACCCATTGGCCACACCCATAGCATTTAATTTCTTTTTTTGCAACTCGCATCCCTTCTTGATTGAAGAATAAAGGGGAAGTTTTGCACGTTGCAGACAAATGGTTGTTGAATCCAGGTTGAGCGGAACGAGGAAAAAAGAAAACGCCAAGAACCAACGGAAGAGAAAAGAATAGAAAAGTAAACAGAAAATGAAGTTATTACAAAGAAGCTTTGAATTGGTAATGAATTTGCACAATCACAAATGTAATCGCGGGGTTCAAAGAAGAGCTAAAATGTCTTTGTTTGCTTCAATGTCCCATCTTTGTGCTTTATGAATTACCCTCGTCTGGTCTCCGCCAATTGAAGAAACTCCGTTTGAATCTGTGTAGGATGCCAGTGTCGTGTGCTTCCGCTTGACTTTCCTCGTCACTTCCATTCCTCCTCTTTTGTTTCCCTGTCTCTTCTGAAATGTCGTCTTCATAAGCTGTGTATTTGATGAGTGCCAATGCCGAGCCTGTCAGCACAATCAGCGTCACCGTTGGCAAGAGTCGCATGACTCTCTCCCAAGGCAGATCTGGAACAAGAACAAAATAAAAAACGTCAGAGGAGGTTAATAATTCCTGGAATCTTGAAAAACACCTATTTACGGCGGCATCCTGACACTGAACTTTAAGCACACTGTAAAAACTGCAACTGAAGAGCCGTTGTGTGGCCCATTAAATTTCTCACCAATGGGATACGCACGAGTTACCCACCCTGACCTGGTGTTAACATTTGATTCATCGCAGGTATGGAGGAGCAACAAATTAGCTAACGATGACGGAGGGAGGTTCAATGAGATCTAGTCTTTGGAGAATCGTAAAGGAAAATAGTTTTGAGGCTTTTGCCGAATTTGGACATNTTGATTCATCGCAGGTATGGAGGAGCAACAAATTAGCTAACGATGACGGAGGGAGGTTCAATGAGATCTAGTCTTTGGAGAATCGTAAAGGAAAATAGTTTTGAGGCTTTTGCCGAATTTGGACATTGGTTGAAGTTGAGGCAGGAACGGTGTACGTGAGGATGGGGAAAGTGATTGATTGCACACGTTGTTTGGTAATAGGGAATCCCTTCTTCATCTTCCGCTTGGGGTGCAAATACGAAAGAGAAATTGAATAAAGCATAAATTACTTCCGGTTGGGTCTTTCCTCTCTAGATCACCTTGGACTTTGTCCTAACAAGACATGACTAAAGTTACGTCAACGTTATCCTAAGTATTTCTATGTTCTAACTGCCAAGTTCCAACGCCATTTGATGCAAATTCTCATTTCCCTTAGAACTTTTAAATGTCAATCTCAGCTCTCGCTGCGCTGTTGATCAATCATTATTTTGAAGTGGATCTTTGTCCATTGATTCTCCACGTGCATGTCCCTCACTGGAATTCCAAAGGTGTCAATGCCCTTTGCTTTCTATTTCATTAGGACATTTCATAGCGGAATGCTCATCAAGGAAAGATGATCTGACAGATGTGGCCGTGAGGAGGATGAAACTGCAGTAGCCGTCCTTGTCCAATGTCTAAATGTGAATGCACTTTAACATATACGCATTTCAGCTCCTTCGCTTTCTAACACGGGGATGAACAATGGGGCTGTCCGTGTGATTCAGGATCAACGGTGGCGTCTTCGTGGAGGCACCACGGCAGGGGGGCTTCGAGGTGTGATAAAATTTTGCACGTTTACACACTTAGAACCTTCTCATAACAAAACATTCTTTTATCATTATCATCACAAGATCACAACATGGCCAAAAATAGACACCACACTTTCATTTTCAGCCAAAAGGAAGTTCATTACGAAGGGTAAAATGAACGTTAATTAATCCATTTCTCCTTCCTTCTCATCCGAACAAGAAAATGAATTTGGATAAAAATGTACATTCCATTGTACATCAGTTTCACCGCTCCTCCAACTGCATTTGATTGATGAATTTAGTACAAGAACAATTAACTGGAAACGGTTAATTGTCAACCCAATGTCATCAGGGGTTGTTAATGATTACTTAACGATATCCTGCCTTATGCTTCATCAACGCAGTTTACGCATCAAAACGCATCTCTAGGAAAGGCTTCCACTCAAGTCTCAACTTTCTACACACGCGGATGCAAGACGGCGACATTTTTAGGTCAGATGAACTTTTGACCTGACAATTTGAATGGAGATTGAGGCCCTTGAGATGTCACCCTGCAACCCTTTGCTTTCTCCATTAGAAGAACCGTTAGTCCCCTTTTCTTCTAACCCTTGAATTGACAATGAAGTTTCCAAAGTACCCGTTGAATCAAACGGGACAATGGCCTTTAGAAGAAGACCGAAAATAGCAATCCTTACTCAACCTGATGAACCTAGCAAAGCAATGGCAGCAGCTAGCAGAGCAACTTTTGTCGCCTTTTGTCTATTTGAAGCAGCGTGTTATGCAAATTTGAATTTGCTTGAAAGCCTCCCTTCTATGAGGGTCCTTAAGTCTTACCTTAAAACTCGTTTTGACTGAGGTTCCTCATTCCGAAAAACAAGTCAAGGTCCTTCTCACACCTTTTGGAATCCGGTGAAGGCTACGGAACAAATGACAATAAGTGGGCGTCACTTCGGGAGTGGAACACTAACAAAGCACAACAACCACGCCCTCTGGAACCCTTGTGAGCGTCAGCTATTCGTAATTCCAAAGCTTAGCTCCTCATTGGTTGGTTGATTTGAAGGGAGAAGGTGACAATAAGTTTGTAGCTGGAGGTGAGCTGGCGGTCTCCCTGGACATATGCACCTGTCGCCAGCTCCTGATTCTGACTGCTTACTGCTTTGTTTAGGGTTTGAAGCAGCGTGTGTACTTGGTAATTGTTGAGTGCCAAGTGACTTTGTGAAGGCTCTTTCGTACTGATTACAAGAAGACGTTGTCGTATGAGGACTAGTGCTGAGATGCGAGGGCACTTTGCCTCCTGCCAGCCCAAAATAATTCCCTTTCCATTTACAACTAACAGCATTGTTGCTGAAGTCCATCCTCATTGTTCCACTGAAGTTCCCACTGCTCCGCTCGCAAGGAAAGGAAACTCTCACTTGTTCTGAGCTATTTGTATAATCTTCATCTTCAAGGGATAGCTACTTACAACAATTGGAGGGCGATGAGTCCACAATTACAACAAATGAAATGGAAACGGAGTCTCCAGAAACTTTCACTTTCTCGGCAGGAAAACCGGTTTCCCTTTTCTAACCTCATCAATTCCAACTGGAATTCCAAAGATCAGAGATTTCGATTCAGGATTTCCAATTCCGCAAAAGTGCTCTCAAGAGCTCTTGTGCTTTTGACTCTTGTGTGGACTTTGTTTGTCAAAGTGAAACTCATTTCATCCATGATTGAATTTTAGGCTGTTTGATGAGTTTCAAGGTAGTTTACAATCAATTAGCCAACCAACTTTGATCGTTACGTATGACGCTTAGGTAATCTCTTTTGTCTCGGTAATCATGTTTTCACCTCTGCGAATTCTGTGCGTGGCTCGCAGAGTCATAAAAAGTGGCCAGGGCAGTCGGTCTCTGGGTTAGGAGACTGTAAATTATGATAAATATGAAATCGTTAGTATAATCCTCCCGAGTGGAACCAAATTGCCAGGGGTCATCGAATGAGAAAGTCAGTGAGAAATGCCCTCGTGAAACCTACCAATTATCCCCGTGGGAGTACCGTATTAATGCACTAGGGAGCTTAAAATATTCCATAATCCACTGCAAATTGTCAATTGTTACGTCCAACAATTAGGAACCAAGAGGCAATTGACACCGTAAACAATGGAAATCTTGGATTTCCCTGTGCGTAACAAAGTCACCTTCCACACCCACAGCAGAATTAAGTAATTTAATTACGGAGACTCGTTTTGAGGGAAATTCTTAATAATTGAGTAACAACTCACTTCCGGTCATCAATTACTCCGAAGGGATAAAATATTGACCCTCATGGGAATATCCGAAAGTGAAAGTCCAACGGGACGAAAGGGCTCAAAGTGAAAGTTTTTCAAATTCCAATGGTGTCCAGGCTCAATCGATTTTTAGGGTATGCCCGGATTTCCATGGCACATTTCCATTTGGTTTTTGGCAAAGCATACGTTGATGGTTTGTGTTTGAATTGATGATCTCATGGTTAGTTTTGATTATGAATTATGGAGTGTAAAGAAACTCTGCTTGAGGTGGTCACTGCTTATTAGCTCATCAGTACACTCAACCACCAGAACAAAAAGGAATCTTGGCTCGTCAACGTGTACATAAAAAAGAGAAAACTTGAAACCTTATCGTGGTCGTTTTCACTTTCAACAATGTCTATATAGTCTCCCTTCTACGCAAAAATTATGCACAAGTAACAATGGGCGCAACAATAATTATTACAAAGTCCAGAAAACAAGAGAAGTCGCTCATATCTGAACTTATTTTTGCACCGTGGGTGAATGATATTTTTATCCTGGCGTTTAATCCCTTCATAATTCAGGACAAGGCCGTTTGGATTGTGTTCTGATTGTTGTCCCGGATGAGCATTGTTGATGTATTTATAGTTTAGCCATAAATCCCCAATTACCACCGGGTATACTCCAAAGGTGACAGTCCCAAAGTGCCCTTCTTTTAAAAATACATTCTTCATCCTCTCCCAAATGCTCCAATGACCTACATTCAACAAGGATTGGGAAAAGATTAACTTTTCTCAAGATCCATCGGAACATCAATCAAATCTTCAATTCAACTCTACCTGGAGTAGTCAATCTAAAGTGCTAACAACTAAATAATAAGGAGGTTCTAATTTTCTAAATTAATCAATCATTCATCAACAGAGTTTCACCCGATGGAAAGTCCAAGGCTAACATCATGCATCAGTCATAATCTCAAAGCATCACGAAATGACAAGATCCAAAGCTTTTCTAACTGCCTTTGCATGTGAAGCATAATAATATTGACAAATGACCGGTCACAAAATGTCATTGAGGAATACAATTACAATGTTACAAAGCAAAGCTGAAATTTGGGAAACAAGGTGAAGGTCAAATGGTGAAGGCTTTGGCGTTACGATCCAATAGAAAAAGAATCTTTTGGGAAAAGATGCTTGAGATTTCCATTGTTCCATGAAATCTATTGTTCACAACCACCGTGGAATACAATAACAAAGCATTACATCTAAAATCTGCATTTATAACCACAATTCAACTAAATTGATACAGTTTACAAATTACAAACCAAAACGAAAGGTTTTGCGAAAATGCGTTTAGCTTTCACTCAATATTATTAGACAATTCAGGTATAACCTTGGGTAGAACCTTTCTTTAGTTTTCATAATTAACTGACAATAACAGCTAGATTAGAAAAGTAAAGAAAAATTGGCAATTTCTCAGAAATTGCACACAATATGCCAAAAATTGGCATTTAGTAGTACGCCATTACAATAATTCCCACAAACAATTAATTAAAGGTATATATACACTTTAGATGAAATGTGCGTTTTCATTGACAATAGTTGACCTGAGTGACCTTGACACAAGGACACTCGTACACATGAATGCTAAATTAAGCAATTTTTCAGCAATCGGAGAAATGAATTGTGCCAAAACAAAATTGGCAGGACTAAACCGCCGTGTAAAATTTTATAAAAAATTAAATCGAAAAAATTACGGTAAACTCAGTTTTTGTACTTTAAGAGAAGCGTTTTTGTTTCAAAGTTCAATTTTAATTTGGAGAAAGGCGTACCTAAATTAGGTTAATATACTGACCCTTGATTGACCTGTGAGTGACCTTGTTAGGTTTAGATTAATTAAATGTTTAGTTACTGTATAGTGGCGTAGTTGTGGTGTTAGTGTTATTGGCTGTGCCTCCCCCTGTATATTTCCATGTGAAATTCCCATTGCAAAGGCCCTCCTTTCTTGTCGATTCTTGTAACCATTGAAAGTGTCCTTTCCATTTATCCATTATCCCACATTCCTTGTGTATTTATAAAATGTTTAACCATTGTGAAAGTGAAGTGAGGGTGTAAGAGTAGACTTTTAGTTACATATTGTATTGTATTTGATGTTATTTTAATTATTAATTAGTTGTATTGGGTGTTGGTTGTTATCGGAGGTGGACTGTGTGTTGGTGTATATTTTGTGTGTTGATTTACTCTTTGGTTTGGTTGTAAAAAGAATGGTTGTTTGGTTGAGGGCAGGAGCAGTAGGGACTCTTGCATGGCAGCATGGCCAACCCAACTACAAACAGTGACCAGTAGTGACACACAACTAAATACAAGGGCCCTCGTGCCCTTACGCCCTTTAATAAGGGCTATACAGGTCAACTAAGGTCAAACACTCAATCACACACATAACAGACATGAGCAAGTTGTCATTCAGGGCTAGGGCGCTGGACGCCACAAAACCACTACCAATCTACAGGGACACGGAAATTCCAGAATCAGCAGACTGCTCATCCATCAATAGATCCGTCCCTCAGATGCCAACGGGAATGGAAAAGGAAGAAGAATCGGTAACAATTCATACAATTAATTAACACAAGGATTAAAAACAAAAGAAAAAAGACATGCAGAAAAGGAAGCCATTTTATTATGCCACGTACAAAGGGGGAGGAAATGGTGAGGAGGAAAGGGGAACAGCCCGCGAAAATCAAACTTGTAAACAGTGACACATGGTCATGTGAGGGTCAGCTGGTCAGTCGTCACCAGTCACTGGACATGTCCATTATGTCAACATGTCGCTGGACATCAACAATCAAGATGACATCAGTACCATCGACCATGTCTTTATGATAAGAAGAGAGAGTCATTTTGGACATGATTGATGATTGGCTGTTTTGTGTTTTAGTTTCATGCATTCGTTTTGAGGATAGAAATCGAATAAGGTTCAAGGGCTCACTGATTTCAAAGTGACCTTTGCCTTTGGCGTTGTCTTTTATGATTTATGACTGATTGGGTTTTCTGTTTTGTTTTATTCTAGGAACATCATCTTCAACAAGCTATTTGTACGGGGACAACAATTCCGACACCGGAAGTATTCTCAATAGATGACTTGTCAATGTACAATTCAATGTACCCTGCAGACTACAGGACACCTCGACAGCTCATCTATATGCAACGTAATTGGAATTTTTCGTCATTTCCTAAGATTATAGTCCTCTTGATTAATGACAGGATGATAGATAAATGGGAGTTGTTAGTCATCTGGAGTGGAGTAGTCATTACACTCAACACTAGATTTATTTGTGGACTTCCGTGGGGTTTAGTAGAGGATAGTTGATGATTGAAATGTTTTCACAGCATTTTCAATGGAGGCGGACATTCCGGACTACGATATGGACTCTGAGGACGAGCTATGGATCAATGCACAGTCGATAAAGCTGGAACTTGCACCGGATAAAGTACGGTTGAGTGCTTTGCTTTTGGAAATCCATGGTCATTTATTCCTCTTCATGAATGACTATGGATCAATCCAATCTGTTGCGTCAAAAGTGTAAATTCTGATGGACTGGGTCTTAAACTAGTTTGAAGAAATGATGGACCGATTGGAGAAGGGAAGTGGTCAGACTGTGGTTACTCTACAAGAAGCCAAAGCCTTGATTAAAGAAGATGATGATCTCATTATGGCTGTGTATGACTACTGGCTGACGAAAAGACTTAAGACGGTGAGTGGATTATTAGCAGTATTAAGAACAGAGGGGATTAAAAAAGCTAAGGCGCAGGATGCAGTAATTTTCATTCGATTTAGTTGAACTGACTCAATGCATTTTTTTGCACAATTTTAGCAACATCATTTGATTCCTCAAGTGAGAACGGAAGCAAGGCATGGAGTATCCAATCACAATCCTTATATCGCCTTCAGAAGACGGACAGAGAAAATGCAAACGAGAAAGAACCGGAAGAATGATGAATCGTCTTATGAGAAAATGCTCAAATTAAAACGTGATTTATCCCGAGCTGTCACTTTACTGGAGATGGTGAAACGACGTGAAAAATCCAAACGGGAACATCTCCATCTGTCCATCGAGGTTTTCGAGAAAAGGTCCGCTACATGCTGCTTCGAATGCTCAAAATCTAATCACTGCTTATGATACACAATCAGCTGAATCCTACTTCAATATATTTTTCTTTTTAAAACGGATCGTGGCGTTAATTTTTAATAATAAATTCAGGTTCCAAGTCGGAGATTTTTCCGGTGCAATTGTCAACGAAGCTCTTTCCCAGCGTCCTACACGGCCAGCATTTACACCGCTGTATCAAGGGAATCATCATTCGCCATGGTCGAAAGACAACCTCCTCACTACACTCAGCCGTAAGGAAAAACGTCAGTACAAGAAACGTCGGCATAAAAGTTCTAATAAAGGAACCTCGACAGACCCCCTTGGTCTTGACATTACCAGTTTGAGTCAGGTACGTATTTTGCATTGACTGGCTGACAGCATTGACTAATTCAATTATCATTTTGACACGTTCATTTTTCGCTTGCAGAGCTTAGATTTTGGGGATGGTGACCTAAGCTCTGATGATGACATGGTGACACCTCCATCTGAAGGGGACGAGGAGGAGGAGGAGGGTCCATATCCCTTCAGACGACGTCTGAATTGTTTATACAACCTTGTAATACGAATATTCGCTAGTTTGCCTCCTCATTGGATGGAGACTTGTAAACTCTTCCATTTTTAGGCAACCGACCCTGCCCTTTCTCCACCCAGGTGCTCAATCGTGGAAGATGGGACGGGTGATAAGTTAGGTTTTTTTCCAGCTTCCACGAATTACAACGGTCAGAATCGCTATATTGGTCCTGCTCGGAGGAGAATTGGGAGAGGTGGACGGTAAGTCAATTGTGCAAATGAGGTCTTTGTCGTGGATTATGCATTCTAGGTGACTTGATGGGATTAACCATTTCTCTTGTTTTTATTTTTAGAATGGTGATAGACAGGCTACCCCGAACTTCTGATGATTTTCTGGGTTACTTGGGCTACAAAGTTTACGATAGGAGCCAATCCGAATCTTTTGTCCCGGGTCCCCCTGAAACTATTACACAACCTCCTCCGAGTGATACCGCTCCCGTACCTTGCATCTACGATATAGCTGGCAAACCCATCCCCGAAGAGTAAGTTTCCAACTTTCAAACTTTTCCTAGCCTTGATGAATTTCATGCTAATTTGGTTAATACTTTTTGAAGGATTCTGAAAAGGCAAATTCCCCTCCTCAAAACAGAAACTCCAGACTTGCTTACAATGGAAAGCGGAGATGGTACTCGGACTTTGCTCCTTTCAAAAGATTTTGAATGTTCAAAGAAGAGAGGAGCCCCAAATCCAGAATTCAAGTCTAGCTGGGAAGCTGCCAGTTGTGAAGGAGGACTTCAGCAGATTGTACCATTCGAAGTTGAAATGGAAGAACTCACAGAGGATCCAAACCTTCACAGAGAACTGCTCATGGGTTCCTTCTTCTTGGCCGATGCCCTTGAGCCTCCTGTCGCTGAAACGCATTTACTGGCCGAGGCTACTGCAGATCTCATGAACTTGCACATCATAAACAAAACTCCCCTAAAAGAACCCTACCAATGGTACGAAATGATAGATTTACATGTGAAAACACGGACACCCCCTGCTGATTTCCTCGCACCACTCTCCCGCGTTAAAAAGGAACCTCCGGAAACCTTGTTAGCTATAGAAGCTCCTCCAGACGTCAAGGTCAAGGTGGAACCTCCCAGTGAATGTGCACGTGAACCTCCCCCCCTGCTGGAGAATTCGTCTAGAGTAGTGTCCACTCAGGCCTCTACCGTCAGTCTCAATGTCTTCGTCTCGCAAGAAAAGTTTTCAACCCATGCCAAAGGCAGCGAGGCCATGGACGTTGAAGATTCGTCAAGTTGTTCCAGGAGTTTACCCCCAATCACAAACGGAAGTTCACCCCCGCCACTAGAAGTGGCCATGGCATCGTCTAGCACGGAAGTGAATGGGATTGACCCCGACAGACGACGGACTCTTGACGACAAAGAAAACAGTCGGATTTCTCTCTCATCGAAACCACGTGTGATAGCTGGGACGGGCGGAGATGAGGAAATAATTGTCGTTGAGAATGGGAACGGTGAAGTCCCCATTATCACCACCAGCGAATGCGTGGATGAGCAGAAACCCCCTACATTTCTCATGACGGCCAAATCCTGGGTGAGAAACTCACACACAACTTGAACTCCCGACCACAATTTCCTTGCAAAAACTTGTTCAAGCACACCATATCTCATTTCCAATTTTTTTTCTTTGTTTGCAGAAGCACTTGACTGCGTAACCTCAACTTTGGTATCGCATGAAGTTGCCAAAAGGAATTTGAACTGGAGAACAGACTCCACCAAGACGACAATGTAAAGGATACGCTTTATGCTAAAAGTAACTAGTGTTTTTATGTTATTTAATTTAAGTTTATAATATGTTTTCCCCGTCCAGAGCAGTAATTACTAAACTGTAGTTTTTCTTAATTAATATACAGTTAAGGAGCTAAAAGGAAAAGGGAGTCTTTGCAAAACTTGGTTTCAAGGGATAAACTGTTTTCTTTTTAAAAACTCTGGACGTTAATCGTCATCCCTTCTTCTGGGTTTTTGATTCCATTTTATATACTCTCAAATGTATTAGATTCGTACTTGAAAGGGTCGGATTGAAACTTCAATTTGGTCTTTGAATTGTAACAAATCAACTGAAGTCCTAATGGGACTTCCAGTTGGTTGAAGAAAGTTGACTGCTCAGTTGTATGTGTAGTAACTGAACCTAATTGTTCCCTTGTAGGACTATATTTGGAATTATCCACAGTATGTACAATGCTACAATTCTCCCCTAAATTCCAACCCTCTTCATTACGCTTAAAAACACACGACCCCTTGACCCTGGCAATGGTCCCACTGTACCACATCACACATACAAGGAGAAAAGGGGCCCTTGCTCTCCTTTACAAAAATGCAAAGGATGCATGCTAGTCAGATCCTAAAAGTTTAAGAGTGTAATGTTTTTCTCATTTGTTTTGTTGTTTGTACATAAGGGCCTTTCCGTGGAGTGGTGTAATTATTAGCACACATTTAAATTGTTGTAATAATTAAGCCACAGAACAAGGGCTACCTTATAATTGGGAGCCCTTGAAAGAGTGTAGCCTCTCGATGATAAGCGTCTTGTGTGATATTACAGACTAGTTATTAACTCTGTAATTTTAAAGTTAATTGGAACTCCATTTGTAAACTTTGGTTAATCTCATCAATCATCCAATCACCTCAGTTTGTTCTCTCTTTCATTGATTTCTAAATTATTATAGAAATGATGGGATTGTCAATTTAAAATGTAACGCAGTGTGTTTTGTATTAACTCAATTCAATTGTTCATTTTACTAAAAATCCATTACAGCCAACTCGTACAATGTGCAAAAACGTGAACTGAAAAAAGTAACGAAAACTAAAAGAAACACGACAAAAATCAAAAGAGAAAAAAAAGTTTGACTAAAAGCTCATTCTCACAAAGAAGTTAAAAAAAAGTTAAAAAAATAAAAAATGACAAAAGAAATTTTGAATAGTCGCAAATCAAATTTTGTTTTGTTCCGAGTTTTTATTTTTGTACCATTCAACCGAACCGAAATCGGGGGTTCAATCGAAAGGCCTCTGATGAACAGGAATGAATGAACGGCGTTGAACTTTGACATTTTGATGGTGTTTTTATTTTTATTTTTTAATTAATGTCATTCATTCTGAATAAATTACAGATGCACGGGAGGGGAGGAAGATTTCGGATAAGAAAAATAAGAATCTTCGGGGAGCTTATCACATTCCTTTGTTCAAAGGTGGTCTCAGTCAACGGTAGTGATTCCCGTGACACGTTTGATCCATGGCTTGTAATAGGTCATCCGCATGTACCTACACAAAAAGAAAAGGTCTTAAGGTCAATGACCTTGAAATTGGGAGGTCATTGACACTTACACTCCAGGGAGATTGGGGTAGGCACATTTGATCCCATGAGAAACTGTCCCTGCCAACATCCACTGCCCGTTCCCTCTTACCATCGCCAGTGGACCACCGCTGTCACCCTGAAATAAAAAATTAATTTCAACTGCAACCGTTTGTATGCTACAACTGAGTACCTCGCAAGAATCCTTGGCACCGTTGGCATATCCAGCACAAATGAAACTGTCCCGGATAGCTTTGATGTGTCCAGACTTTAGAAACATGTTTTGGCATTCAGTATTGTTCAGAATTGGGACGTCTACTTCGTGCAAAGTATTTGGAACTCCACCCCCTGTTAAATATAAAGTTTTAGCTGTGTGATTGGCTATAAGGTGGAGGAGTGTTGTGAATGTTGTGATTGGCTTATTACCGTATTTGAGTCGACCCCATCCTGTGACGAATGCCTGTTGTCCAACGTGTACTTCGTTATCCATTGGAAGGCAAATGGGGACAATGTGAGGTTGGTATTCTACTGGAGTTTCCAGTTCCAGAAGGGCAATGTCATTCTCAAAAGTCTGTGCATTGTAATCTCGGTGGACGATGACACGGCGGACATTTTTGGTGACAGAGTTTGTAGTTCTTGAGGGGGGCAGTGGTCCCTTCGGATTCAGAGGAAATGTCAAAGTCACCGAGAACAACGGTCAGCGTCGCAAGGAAACCCGGTTGACAATGGGCAGCTGTCAGTACTAAAAAAAACACACTCATTACATCAACGTAACGAATTCTCAATTTCAAACGACTCAACAATTAAACTGGAGAGTTGAATTTACACTGCTGGTGAACAATTGAAAGCCAAAATGGCATTAAACCTTTGCATTGATAAGCATAGCCTTACCATATTTCGGAGAGATGAGGACTCCTCCACATTTATTTTTTGAAAAGAGGCCGAGCCAAGTTGCTTCCCGAACAAGTGCTTGCCAAGGCCATTTCCCGAATTTGGATGCTGCCCCTCCCACAATCCTTCCTTGCTTGTTGAAGGAACGGACTCCACAGTCTCTCCGGTAGTCCAGTGGCCTCTCGGTGGTTGTGGTCACTTTCTTGACGGGTGGTTTCCCAGGCTTGATCAGAGGGACTTGACCCACGACTGGGAATGGGGGGAAGAGGGGGTCAGACAGGACATGGAGGGGATGGAGTGTTGGCGGAGTGTCTTCCTTCGGAGGGGCAGAAGGGGAAGGGGGATGGAGAATCACTTCGTCAAGATCCAGATTGTCCAAACTTCCAGCAAGGTTTTGAACTACCTAAAGAACAGGAAATGAAGAATTAGCCTGGAATTGGACTCTATTGGTTCCCTTTGCTGCCATTTGAATAAACAGTTGTGATTCTAATTGAAACAAAGGTGATGAACAGGTAAGTTGTTTTGAAACTTCATTACCTGGTTGACAAAGTCGTCAATATTGGAGTCGAAATCCGATTGGAGGATTCCTGGCTGTTGCGGTGGAGTAAACGGCTTCTTCGTAGGCACCGTTGGTTTCGTTTTTGTCACTACCTTCGGAGTGGTTTTCTTTTTGGTCACTGGAGTAGGAGTGGTGGTTGTACTTGTGACCTTTTCAGTGGTTGTCGTAGTGGTGGTTGTAGTGGTGGTTGTAGTGGTGGGTTTTGTCACCTCAGCCACTGGCTTTGTCGTCGTTCTCACGATAAGCGTCGCCGTAGTTGCCATTGGAGTCGGACTCGGTTTTGGCTTTGGTGTTGTAGTTGTAGTGGTTGAAGGGGCTAATGTCGTTTGTACAGGGACTATGATTGGTTTTTCATCTTCCATGACTCCGCCCCATGTCACGAACCCTCCACCAGGTGACGCTGTCGTCTCCCCTGCCATTACTGGGTACTTGAAAGTATGGATTTGATAAGTGGACGAGGCCCAGGGCCTGTTTGTAGGAGGTGGCGGCGGAGTCGTTGGTCTGACGGTGTCACTGCTAACACTGTTCATTGTAGTCACTTTCCACACTCCTGTCAACACGGGTTGTGGAGATGGTGGAGGGATCACTTGAATTCGATTCTCCATAATGGATCCCACTGGCTCAGAAGCACTGAGTACATTGTACAATTCGTCCGAGGTCAAAGGGATTTCTGGTTGGGGTTTGAAGGGAGACCCAGAGGGTGCTAGTTGATGGACAATTGACCAAAGAGTCTCTGTCCCACTGTCACTCAGAGCCAGTGGTTCCAGGGTCGTTGTCCGTTCATTTTCCCACGGGAAGAAAGTGGGAAGAGTTGGGGCCTCACTTCCTGAGTTCGTGATGCCATCGACATACATGAAAGTTGAGAACTTGGTTGGTTCTTCAGTGGTTGTTTCCGCTTCGTTATTCCTCAATGTCGAATATTCCAGAGGGAGAGGAAGTCTGCTATGCGGACTATACTGATGATCGTAAGCTCCAGTAGGACGCTGACGAGGAGGACCACCGCCAACGGTGACAGTTTCCACAGGGATAGGAAGAAGAGTAGTAAAGTCAGGGGAAGGAGGAGATGTTGAAGTGTCTCCAGGTAGGACTGGAGAGTCAGCAGATGGTAATGTACCCATCGCTTCAACGACAGGATAGGAAGGCTCACGAGACTCAAGAGAATCAGGACCGGGAGGAATAAGGGGAACTGCCTCTGTGACCGTTGTGGCTCCTGTGTCCCCCAACTGAGGCGACGTCTCAAGAACTCCTTCGGACTCTGGAGCAGTGACATTTTGAACTTGGTCAGGGATCAGACCGAGAGGGAAGTGACAACAGGCACCGAACAAGAACCGATCCACGCAAGCTCCGATGACAACCCCAAGTTTCTCCTTGCACTTCAGGTTGAACATGCAAGTCCCAATGGCATTCGGGTACTTGAGGGAGGTACAGTCTTTCGGTGTAATTTCAAGGCGTCTGGCACTGGCTGAGACAAAACAACAGAAATTAAACTCAAAATGTGCGTTAAGTAAAGCTGATTATTGGTGACACACGCACGGCATTGCTCAACTTGAACAACACTTGCTGCTGCGTGTGTGTCAATTCGTGTCACCAGATTTGTCCCCTTTGCAGAACGCGAATGACAACTTTATCGTCTTTATGAGAAACCGTGCGAGGATCTTGGCATGTGGAAGGCGACTGCTGAATTCATTGAAGCATGTTATTCTTCCAAACCAAGTTTTCAGTTTCCATTTTCCCACAGACCCAGGGAAAATGGATGGACCGAAGTTTACCTTGAATACCGGTTCCATTTGGGCTTTTATGAGCTTCAACCAATGCACTTTTTCCACCACGAAGTCAAAGGCCTTTAAAATCCAAAGGGAAATGGGAAGGAAGGAGAAATCCCGTTAAAATTCTTCTGAAATGATACGGGAAAACACGCAAAACAATGTAATTTCAGCAGGAAATTAAGACAAACGCAGATTTTTAATCCTTCACTGCAGAGTTTCAGTTGACTCTGGGTTTTGGATAGGAGCCCTTCCGTTAGTTTTGTTACCTTTTGTATCTGACAATTGAAATCTAGGTTAAATCTATAATGGGATTTCTATAAACCCTTTCCCTTGGAAGATCGTAAGGTTGTAACTGTGTTTTGTCCTGTTCCTTGTTCATAACTTTCATCTGCTGATGACAATCACAGGTTGACAGATATGCCATAAATCCTAAAGGAACTGATCCATTTCCGTGTAGATTCTTCCTTGTTCCCGTCCTGCACTGATTGCTCTCCACGGTTCCTTAAACCCATAGGTGCTAAGTGGGCCAATGGAAATTACGTGTTGGCCTGGTCTCTTAATAATCCATCTTATGCCTATGTAACACCGTTGTTGGTCATAATATTCCAAGGAATCGGAACGACTGTGGTTGTGTACAGTTGGAATTGGCATGTAATGAAGTCCTCAAGAGGAACTTAAGCATCATTCCACGGTTTCCTGCCTCTCAGGTAACTAATCTCTCCAATCATTTGGCCAGGGTCACGGTCAATGCCTATCCTCTACCTTGACCCTCGAGATCCAGAGACAAAGTCAACAATAAACAAGACTTCCATTGTAGGTTGCGTCCTCAAAAGACGTTACAAATATAACACACCTGAGTATCTCTCAAGCCCCAGCCAAAGGGAATTTATATGCAAAACCCATACGTGTTTTAACACTGACATACTTTGGACTGAGGGAGTTCTCAATTCAGCAACGAGTTGGAAAATCCCCCATGGGGAATCAATCAAACACGTCAACCAATCAAACAACACGAACTTAATGCCAATTCTAACTGAAAATGAATTGTAGTGGCTTTGTAGGACGGAAAATAAAAGTGAGCGTCTGACTTTTGTGTCAATTGGAGCTGCCAATTTCACGGGGAATGGGGAATTACCGTCGTAAAAGTGTTGAGCATCAATTAGGATGAGAGAGAAAAGGATGACTGCTGCTATTTCAGAGGCTCCGGCTATTCTTCTAGTCCAACGCAATGAAGTGAAATGCATGACTCCACCTGCAATCAACCAATCAAAAACAGTTTTAATCGCATGATATGATGAGTAATGAAATACAGAACCAGGCACGTCTTCTATCCAACTTTCTCCGTAGCTCTTCCATTCTGAATTTAAAAGTTGAATTTCCTAACTGACTTTCTCCCATTGAATCTCCTCACCTGCTGGAACTGCATGAGGCTCGGTCGACGGACGTATTCGGACTGTGCTTCAGAAAGGACCAGATCCAAATTCCTTCATGATCCCTTTTCAAATGCTTCAGTTTCCTAACCCAATCCTGCTTCATTTATGAAGCAGGAGCGACGGAGGCGTTTCTGCAGGACTCCTATGCAGACTCATGCTTTCCAGATGAAGCAATTGGCTTAAAAATGTTTGTGATGCAAAGGATTGAGAGTCTGAAGAGGAATGACCTGAACTGAAGACGAGTTTCAGTTGGTTCATTTGTAAGGTAGTCTTCCTCGCAATAAGTACAACAATGCTTCATTCTTAATTCCATTGTTGCACTCACCTCATCTCCTCCTTATCGCCCCTGATTCAAATAAATACGAAAATGCACTTTGATCCCCGTGGGATGAACCACTCACGGCTAAATAACTGGTTCCCAAATACATCAGAATATCAGTCTGGAGTTGTTCAATTCATAAGGATAATCCTGGCATCTCTATCTAAATATTCTGGAAAATTATAAATGAAATTAGAACAGGAAAATGTAGCTAGCGTCTAAGTACTAGAAACCCTAACCTCTGTGCTAAACCATTTTTTGAATCATTCGATGACCTCCCGAGGAAGTAATAGTGGCACATTTGCTTCCTACGAAGCATGAGTTGTCAAATAATTATTTTGAGATGTGCTAAAGAGAGAATGAATTGAGGTCACTGGGCCTCGTGGATTCGTCATATCGTCTCCTGCCCCTATACAATCTTACGTTAATTAAATGCATTATAATTTGAGCTATTAATCAAGAAGGTATGTTTCACCTTCAATTATAACTGCAGTAAACTCCACATTAAAATTAAAGTGTGCCACATTCGTTGCAGGCGTATCAAACTTTATTATTTTGCAAAGACTTCATGATTCAACAGAAATAATTTATGACTGGCGGTGATTCAGAGTAAAATCCAGGTCATTGACCTCTTTGATTTGGAATGATTTGGAATGAAGGGACTGGACGGAGGTGGATGTAACCATTTTGACAAAGGGATTTAGCTGGGATTGAATAAAGGTCACCACCACCACAGCCCCTACTTCCAGGCGAAGTTGCTGCCAGGATTGTCTTGTCCGGGCTAAACAGGGCTTCCTCGTCGGGGCTCAAGTTGTGCCTTTTAGTTAGAATTTAGGTCAGCAATTGTGAATTTGGTGGATTGAAATGCTCACTGTTTGCGTCCTCTGTTGTTAAACTGATTCAAACGATGGGGCTCAAGACCTCGGCGTCGATGGAAGGCCAACGGCTTGGCTTGGATTTTGAGCATCTCCAGGTCAGCTTGTCCTTGGGTCACCCGATGTCGTTTTGCTGACTGTGGCCTCTGAACTTTGGAAGTTGATTTCAGGAGATTCCCAAGTGAGCAGTTAGAGGGAGAACGCTCTGGTGGCGCTGTAGGTTGCTTGTAGTCACTTTCCTGTGGCAGACTTGCGCTGGTGTTGATGGGTTTCCGTGGAAGTACTTTGATTGGTTGATTCCACGTTTCTCGTCCTGAACTGGATGGATTGTAAGGCTTGAATTTGAAGTTTTTCAACTCTTTGTTGCCTAATCGAATCCCGAGATGTTTTCGTCCTTGGTTCAAGACCCTTGTGGCTTCCTGGACCTTACGCTCTTGTGCCGTTGGCTGCGGTGGAGCATCTAGTGGATCGTTTTCATTGATGTTGGAATACCCTTTGGACTGGACTAAATCCAAGAACTTTGAGGTGGAAGGGGACGAAGCTGTTTTGAGTCGATTGAGAATCTCAAGGACCGCATCTTTCCTTGTGTGTGGACACAAGGCAGACGGAGGAATGCGGACGATGGACGGTGGGTCAGGTCGAGGTAGCGCCGAGCGCGAAGTTGCAAGGGTTGCAACAGCCTGTCGAGGTCGCTTATTCTCAGCTTCCTTTATAGCTTCTTCTAGCCGTGCTTTCTTGGCCTTGAAACGCTTGGCAATTGCAGAAATCGTATTTGCTGACATTCTAATTTAGAAAAGTTAAAGTGCATCGGCACATAGAGCGTCGTGTTATGATGGACATTGCAAGCGAAACGGAGTGAACCCTTGACAACTGAAATAATCCTCCACTGCCCTTTGAGCAGCTGAGGTCAAGCTCCCTTAACAGAATTGTCACTGAGGGGTCAACTGGAATTTTGGAAGTTAAAAATATGAAGCTACTGCTCCAAACACAATTTGTGATGAGATTCTTCCTTATAAGTTTCTCTTTGCCCCATGTCGCCCAGACCCATGTGATTCTTTTAGAGCGAATATTTGAAATGGCGACATTCCTCTTTGTCTCTTCCGAAACTGAGACGAATCGTGTTGAAATGCGTCTGAAGGAGGAAATGACCTCATTTGACCTTCCCCACAGTTCAGTGACGAGGAACCTGATCTCAATAACGAACTGGAACAATCGGTAAGGAAGTGAAGGGAGAACCACAAGATGCAGACAAGAGAAAGCGAAGCCAAGTTGATTTAATTCCACTTCCTT
>VNWY01001078.1:0-21432 GCA_009869845.1 Pseudachorutes palmiensis | reverse complement strand
TTGGCGTTATGGTTTTCAATGTCAAGTCCAGTGGATAATTCAGTGATAAGTTTAGAGCGGAAGAGTGATTAAAAGGTTTTTATTTGTCTGACGTTGTCGGCAAGCCCTATTAAAACATTTCAACTAAGTACGTCAGCACACTCGCGTTTGGACGAATGACCGAGAGGTGTTTATCACACTATGCAAGCATAACAATTAGTTAATAAACAATTCGCAGTAAAAATGAGATTAATCAAAATGAGTGTAAATAGAAAGGGAATGCATTTCCAGAGACCGACTGGGCTTTGCATATGCCTAGTGACCGATTAGTGAAAATCCATTATCCGAACATGGGATGTGTGTTTCTTGCATAAATCCCACTATTCGTATGCAATGCGTCCAGAATTCTAAAACTCAATTACACGTGGATGAACACTCTCAACTGTAATGTAGTCGGATGTAATTTACTTCCGCAAAAATCTCCGATGTATAATAAGAGTGAACTTTGCCATCAATAAGCAATGTTAAATTATACAATTGACTCATGCTTACGAGGTTTGTGACACGGAAATTGAATCATTTTCCTACGTTTCCATCAGTTGTATTTTGTAGGGACAAACAGAAGTAGTATTTAATGGAATCTTAATCCAAAACGATTTAGTTCCTAGCGCATTTGATTCATTTAATCACAATTACAAGTGAAGTATTTACTCTTTCAGTTCAACAAAATCCAGATCAGAGATTATAAAAGAATACACCATTATAAACTTTTAACTCTTTCTTTGGTGATTTGAATACCGTCAGTCAACATGGACTTGCCACGCATGCTCATTTGCGTGTGCTTCTGTCTCTTCTTCTGGTTTACTTTCGCCACAGCCCAGCTCGATCCTTTTGATTTCGAATCACCCAAGTTGGGGAAAATTCGAGGCAGTATTGGATCCACATTTGAACTCACGCCCTACTACCAGTTTCAAGGGATGCCATTTGCAGATGTCAGACAGAATGGAAGATTTCTTGTGAGCTTTTGAATATTTTATCCAAATAATGTTCCTATATGAGTGTTTATTTTGCAATAGCCTTCGGTATTACTCACTGGAAAATTGGAGAATGACCCTGGTCGTTACTTTGACGCTACAGGCTCAAGAGATACTTGTGTTCAACCAAATTCGCTTAGCGCAATGAATGACTTTGGCGGGATCCAAAGTTTCATCTCAACCGGTGGCTTTTCGTAATAATTCTGTTAGTCTGATGAGGAAAGATGCCAAAGCAGTTGGAAGCGAAGACTGTCTCTTTATCAACGTTTTCACTAATGAGGTGAGTTTTGAAGGAGTTTAGGAATTCTCATACCTAATACGATCCCTTGCTTATTTCTATTCCAGGTGTCCACTCCTGCGAAGCCGCAGCGTATGCCTGTTCTTGTATTCATACATGGTGGTGCATTTACTTTAGGGAGCTCAAATTTCTACGAAGGACATCGTCTACTTGAAGAGGATGTTGTCTTAGTCACTTTTAATTACAGACTTGGTGTGCTCGGTAACACACTGCCATTTCTGTTGACTAATTTAAACGATTGACACACTTTAGGATTCTTTTCACTTGGCATCCCTGAGGCACCTGGGAACGCCGCAATGTACGACATGGTCAATGCTCTCAAATGGGTTAAGAACAACATCGAGGATTTTGGTGGAGACCCAAATAGGTAGGAATAGATGGGAATAGGCATCAATAGTCCATGGGTTCTAATTGCTTTGATTTTTACAACATAGTGTAACACTCATTGGACAGAGTGCAGGTTCCGCTGCTGTAATTCAGCTAATGGCTAGTCCAATCGTAACTGGTGGTGAAGTTCTTTTCCATAAGGCAATTGCTTTGTCTGGAAGTGGAGCAAGTGAATGGGCAATAACGTCTCCGGCAAGAGCAAGAAAGGCTTCGCTACGCATCGCCGAACTAGTCAAGTGCTATGCACCTACACCAGGAGTAGACCCAGATTATCCTGACATTGTAAAATGCATGTCAGAGTTGACTGATTTGAATTTCCTTGTTGACCAAATGGCAACTTACCAGGTTAGTTAACTACATATCTGCTTCAACTGTGTAAATAATCCATAACTTCTCAAATGTAGAGAGTAGAGCGACTAGCTGGAAGACTTGGGTTTGATTGCACAACCCCTGTAATTCAAACAGAGATTCCTATAACAGGACACCCCAAGTTCTTGGACCATCACCCATTGCAAATATTTGAAGCAGGAAAACAGCTTCAAATCCCATTAATAATGGGTGCCACACTCCACGATGGGTCCTTTCCTTTAGGAGTTCTTTACAACAATTACCTCAAACCAAACAACTATCACGAGGATCCGGATTTCCTTAAGAACCACCTAATCAGGGAGATTCTAAGAGCATTTGGTAGGTAAACTAACTTGAGAATTGAAAGAATCCTAACTGCTTAAGTTTCAGGTGTGAACGATCAGTCATCCGCAGTATATGACGCAGTTTCAAAAACGTATTTAACCGAGTCTCGAAACTCTGGTGACTTTGCAGCAATGATGCCTGGATTAATTGATGTAATGTTACCTTTCATCTATAATCCCTGCCGCCACAAATGGTTACATGACATGATTTTTGTTGTAGCTACACAGTGTCTTCTTCTTCAAAGCGGACACATACAAGACACTCCAGGTCCATTCCCAGACAGTTAAAGATTCGTATTGGTACAGCTTCGATTACCGAGGGCCAAAGTCACTGTTCGATCTTTTCTTTGCTGGTAACAAGCCACCAGTGTACGCAGGTATGAATTGTTTGGCTTCTTATTTCTTAAAATTTAACTAAAAAATATTTTCTTAGGTGTTGGCCACGGAGATGATTTAATTTACATCTTTGCTATTCCACTTTTCCACATGTTAGACGAAGAAGAAAGGAAAGTCAGCAGGCAACTAGTGCAGTACATTTCAAACTTTGCCAGTAGCGGGTAAAACGTCTTTACATATTCTGGTGATCAATAGTTCGAGTTTTGTGCGCCTAATTGAACTTAAAATTTCAGAAAACCCAATTCCGTTGAAAGTTCAGACGATGAGGATCTAGTTATTTGGCCACAGTATACGTTATCGAAGAAGCAGTTCATGAGCCTTAGTCTAACTTCAGAAGTAAGTTCAGGGTTTCAAGATTCCTGGGAATCAGCGGCCGATGTCCTCATTCCTGAAGATGGTCAGACTACAACAGTTAGAGGTTCGGTAGAAGAGGGTCCAGCAGATCCAGTTTTACCTGAGACCTTGGCACCTGGCCAGACGGGATCAAAAGATGATCCAGGACAAGTCAAGTCATGCGAGAAGGAAAGCGAAACTGTTAAAGTATTCAAAGCACTGTTCATAACTTTCATTCATTCTAACTCTAGTAGGGTTCGGTGGGGCCGTTTATATTTATGTCAAATATGGAAGGAATAGGATACAGTCGATACGATTAAGTTGAATGGAATGTAACTGTTTATGGTCTTGTTGTTTTGGTTAGTTCCTATTCATTCTACTTATAAATTCAACTTTATCTAAAATAGAATTAAAACTGAAAATTACATTTTCATTTTTAATAAGTAATTTCCTTGAAGGATGATTTGCATATCTCATACATGTATATTGATTAATTATGATGATTGTGCAAGCCCGGATGAAAATGTCACTGATGAATCATATGTTATTTAACACTACTTATGGGTTTCTCGATTTCCAATCGACACATCCAAAACGACAAGGAAAAGGCAGCATAAACTCATTACTTGGGCGCATCATTTACATAAACAGATTGTGTTTAGCAAGCCAAACAGACGGACCTTGGCATCAGGATTTACGTGAAACATGAAAACCACATTTTCAAAACCAAGTTGGTTGAGTTATGTTGTTAAGTTGACTTATTCTTGTATTGTCTAATCGTCATGTTGAGTGAACTGGAACTGAAAATCGTGTGTAGACTCACATATTGGGCGACAATTACAACCTTGTTTCCATTCGACTGGGACAAGAAACTAAGGCGACTTGTCACAACGGATTCTAAATTAAAGCAGAAAATAGTTCTGTCAAGTCTCATCCTGTCCCTACTTTACCTTACATTCCTATTTGCAAGGCTGGTGCCAGGATGGGGATACGATTTCAAAAATGAAATTTTTTCAGACATTATCCAGTCTATCGTTTTTCACGGCGTGTATATTATGATCCATGCTGCAACTTGCTTGACACAAGTAGTGGCCATAGTGTATCCACAGGAAGTAACAACATGGTTCAACCAAATCACCTTATTTAATCACAAATGGGGTAAGCAAAACAAGGCGCAAGTTTAGACACATGGTTTGTAGAATTATGTTAAACTTCATTTTAAATTGTGTGTTTAGGGACTCACTATTACGGCCGGCCACACTTGGAATCTGGATCGATTCGAGAGAAATTCGTCTTATCTCAAATTATGAACGTCACGGTATTCTTGGCGTTGTATTCCTGTACATTTTTGCTGATGCCGCGAAATCGACACTACGTCTATTCTGTTCTGCCAGAGAATTATCAGTCGGTAGCCTCCATCGGCTTGTTCCAAATCCTCGAAATCTTTTTCATCCTTAAGCTCTACATTATACATTGCATTGTTTTTTTGTTTGCATTTCTTCACATTTCAACTGTTGTCTTTTGGATTCGGATGTTGAGGTGAGTCAAGTGAATACTGCTTGGGTAATAAACCAATTTATACCAAAAACCATTAATTTGCAATAATGTTCTGTTTCAGGGCGGAACGTCCACTAGGAACAAACAGCAGCCATCTCTACCAGAAATTTCATTTGTATGATTGCATTAAAGTTTTAAACAGCGTCTGGAATCATGCATTTGGTTCAGTCCTCATTGGATTTTACAAACCAATCCTTCAGTTCTGCTCTGTGATTTGCTTCTATGGTGCTTTTCGATGCTACGAGATAGTACCCGTAGAGGTCTACTTGAGGTTTGGTCCGGTGCTTGTAGGTTGCACGGGCGCCATGTTGTTTGAGGACTTTGTAGCAACTTGGGCAATGAGTAAGGTGTTTGAAGAATCAGTCAAATTCAAGACCCTGCTGAAGGAGATACTGGCTCAAACAGTGCGACAAGATCGGCACACAATTAATCGAATTTTTGAAGGGAAGAAAGAAATTCATATGTCCTATGGTCTTTTCTATTTTAAGAAAGAGACAAAGCTGATTATGCTAGATATGTTGCTAAATATGTTTACTAGTCTCCTACTTACGTTTTAATGTTTTGATTTTGGGTGCAAATACCTATATTTGTTTAGCGTAAAAGTTTAAGCATATTATGCTGAGCTTAACTAGTCAAGGAGTAAGTACCGCTACCAATAAAACTAACAAGCAAAAAGGTTATCTGGAGTTCAGATAAAAATTTTAACATTTGACAAATGAAAGTACTTATTAAACAAATCTAAAGTTTTGAAATCAATTTCTAGGAGCGTGATAGCAGTTTAATTTAACTAGCTCTATTAACCATGTGCCATCATGTGTATAAAAATTGTTTTAGGATTGCAGCTCGTGTTGACTCATCGTCTTGTCGAACATTACGTGTTTCTGCATCCCCTGATCTTGGTCTGATTCTGATACCCAGATATTTTAGAAAGGACAGGTATCCACAAAAATTGACAAGTAGGACCAAGATAATGCCAAACTTTCTCCAAATGTCGATACCTATTGAAAAATTTATGTGTTGTTGTAGAAGGATGAAAATTTTCCTGTATTTAAAGTGTTTATTAATGCATAGGAACATTTGGCCCCAACCGGTGGCGTGCTCAAATTTCAAAAAGTTGTGGATTTGATGGGTAGGAAATTAAAACTGCCAGAGTACAAAATATACTGTCCGAAGCTTAGTAGAGGGATAATTTTCCAGCTATCAAACTGTAATATTCATTTATTGTCAGATTCGAATTCTGAACTTGAGACAGAATCCAGGAATCGCCGATTATTCGGTGATAATTCGGAGGTTTAAGTTGGAAGCTGTAATGAATTTTGCTTTCATAATCACAGCTCATATTCCACTTTAACAATTTGAATTTGTCGAACTATTGGCAGATTTCGATTATCCTTGAATTGTGACTTTAATGAAGTCGTCCATTCTACTTTCAAGATAAAAAGTATTCCGCATCAATTGAATAGTACTTTCTTTCACAGATTGTACACAAACAATTTTTCTCACTTCCTTTATTCCTTCTATCTCCTATTCCTTCGTTTATCCTTAATCTCAACTTTATAACCTAATAACCGCTGGACGACTGACTCCTGACGGTTCGCTAGCTGTTGGGTGACGTCTTGCAATATAACTGTTCAATTGTAGCTTATAACCAGCCTTATAACCATAACGATTAATGTGGCTCCAAGACAGTTTCTTAGACAATGGATACAATTTGTATTACTGCTGTTTATGTTTTTTAACTAGAAAAAAATCGATTGCTGCCGAGGCCAGTGGAAGACACGGGCACCAGTAGACCTGATGATAAGAGTTCGTGTTCAAAGTTGAGCAGACAAATTGAACCCCAGAACTTTGAAATGTTCCACTGATTATTAATAATAATAAAAAATATCAACCAGCATACCCTGTCATTAGTTGGCCGTCTGGTTGTTTAAGAAAGTAATAGCATCAAGGCATTTCAGTCAAGGGCCACAGCAGAACAATATTATACTACTAATGTGTGACGCTTCCTCTTGAAACTAGCTTTTGGAGAAGTTAACGGAATTGGATGAATAATTTTATTTGAACACTTTGAAATTGAGAATGGTGTTCCTAAGTGTCGTTTCAAAAGCTCATTCAATTTTATTGACTTTGAGCTTCTTTAGGCTGACCTCGATGTCTCTAGCATACGATTCCATTGACCTCCAATCATTTCTACCACGCATTGCCCAGTGCTTCACAAACGTCATTTTCTACCATCCACTTGACTTTACTTCCCCAGAACATCCAATTTCAATATCAACACCAGGGCACGAGTATTACAAAACTGAAAATGATATTCGAGGAAACAAAAGTCAAAAGCGTGAGCCGAGATTCGACTTGAAACAACTGCAATGCTTCACTGTTCTAATGGTTTTGCCAAATGATCTAAACGATGTTGCAGATGGAATCTTGTGTATTCAAAAGTATTGGCATGGGCACAAGATATTGAGGCCAGCAGCAACCGAGGGAACAAAAGAAGCCGAAGAATACGACATAGAACAGTTGATATATCCGTCTCAAATTCAAATTCAGATGGTAATGTCGCCACAATTCTTAGAGGGTGACTCTCATATGAACAACTTATTGGATAAAGTACACTACATATATTACCGGATACCAATCGTGTACATCCAGTTGAACAAATCTGACAATTCTTCCGAGATTTCTCCATCAAAAATATCAGCAGTTGGATTCAAATTGTTTAACGATGAGTATCCTGGAAACGCATTCCCAAAAGTTCAAGGCAAGGCAAATTCTGAAATTGGTACTCAAAGTCTGTTTTCGGTATTCTTTTTAGGTTGGTCAGCGACTGAAATGGAATACTGGATGGCAAAAACATGCTCAGTTTCTTTTGGGGTTACTGGAACTAGCAGAGATGAAGTATTCGCCTTGGCTTCTTTTATGTCGGCTGCCTTTAACGGCAGCGTGGAATATGGTATACACACTATCTATGAAACGGAAATGCTACGATCCTCAGAATCACCGCCTTGTTCAGGCTTTACTGTAAACAGTGACTATGTATCATTCGTAGGTTCAACATCCTACGTTCAAACAGTTGACGATGAAAAGTTGATGATAATCACTTCATCAGGCTCATCTCATCTGGTGACTTTCTCTGATTATTTTATACCATTTGGACCATTTGCTTGGATGTCCCTTATTCTTTTCACCATATTGCTTTCTGTAGGGTTGAATAGAGTATTTAAAATTAAGGGAATTCGTGAGTCTGGAACTCTCTTGATTTGGTCATATTTGCTTGAACATTCGTTCCACATACAAGGGAAGGTAAGAGACGTTCGTGCATTGTCTCTTCTGATTGGTCCATTACTCTTGATGTTCATTGTACTCTCCAATGGATACAAGGGAATTCTGATTGGCCTCTTGGTCAAACCATTTGATATAAGAGGAATTGAATCCCTAGAAGAAGCAATGAATGCAAATTACACATTGTACTCGGATATGGATTACGCTGGTAATATAAAATGGCATACTTCCCACTGCACGCCTGAGTACCCATTGGGCCTCGATACCATTTACGAATACTACGGAGTTTCAGTCAAGAAAAGTTTAGTACGTCACCTATACGTGACTCGCCGTTTAATATTCCAATGGCTGCAAGTTACGGGCGGTGGGGAGGATAGCTTAAATAATCTAAGAGATTACAAAATATACTTGAGCAATTCGACATCGAAACAAGATGAAATGATTTTAAAAATTTTTAATCAATTAGAGCCAGTTCCATGTTCTGCTTTGACAGGGATGGACTCACATCATCTAAAGCAAAATGCCACTTACGCAGCACTGATACCCAAAATCCAATCCATGCTTTTTAAAAAGGAATTTGGGGTACCGAGATTTCATGGACTTTACACGATTAGCGACGAAAATCGTTTGATACCACAAATCCTTAGAGGATATGGTGTACATGGGCTTCGCTTTATTAGAGCACCAGTGGCAAGACGGATTAGAGCCTTTGTAGAAACCGGTGAACTACAAAACTATTTGAATATAAAACGGCATACGGAGGAGTTGGACAACGTACGAAGCATTCGAAAGGAAACAAATACTTTTTTGCTACATTCCTCAAAAGTGGAGCCCCTTAATATTAATTCCAAAATTGGTTTACTACATTTAATATATCTTATGCTTACTTTGGTTTCTTTAATTGTTTTTTGTATTGAAATATCTTCTGCTATCGCGAGAAAAATCATCATGGAACAAATGAACACCATTATTTTAATGATTCACAAAGGATTAGATCATTTTGTTAAGTTAGCGTCCTCTCCAGCCTCTTCTAAAGTGGAACCTTTACTTTCTATCAAATTATCACAATGAACTAATCCACGTGATGCCTTATCTTTTGCTGGCCATGGTTTTTACGTGTTCAGTTTCTGTGATAGCATGTGTATAATTATCGATCACTCTTGTTTAGCTTAAATAATGATCTGCCTTATTTTAGGTAAAAAACGTGCAGAGATTATCGTTTTATTGTTTAATCAGTGTAAATCAATGCCAACCGCGAGGTTTTACTGACCTTAAAATACTTTCGGTTGATCCTTTCCGCAAAAAATTGGAACATTTGATAAAGTGTTTTTATTTTAAAGCTAATAAGAGTGTACTCACTATCATTTCAGTTCAAGGTAGTAATGCAGGTATTTATTTTATTTGACTCGGCTAACATTTTGTATAAACATCTCCTATAAAAAGTGATTGAGGAAACGACTTGAATCTAGTATAAAATTGAATTCAATAATGCTAATAAATACAAATCTATTGCGTGTAGACCACAGTCGTGGATTTTAATTGATTAGATGAAAAAGCAATTTGGTGCAATTATTTAAATCAATCAATGACAGTTTTCCTGTAATTAAATTGTTTGCTAATGTGATAAACACACGGCCAAAACCTGTGCTCAATTCAAAGAGTACGTTTTGGAAGATACCCCGTTCGAAATTTGTAGAAGTCATTGACGTTATAAGGTAATCCAAACTTTAACCTTGACAATTGAATTGAAAGAGGTCACTTTCTTCCACTGATATTTCGGCGTTTCAATCAAGGGGACATAAAAGCAGTTCATTATCATTTCATAGTAAGTCCGGTACATACTGAGTTATTGAAGGATGACAGACGACAGACCGACAGGCAGACAACACAATAAAAAAGATCTATAGTAACTTAATATTCGAAACTGGCTGTTTTCAAGGCTGTGCAAAGGTTATGTGCTCATTAGCTCATGTATTCGTCATTGGCCTATTCATGTTGAACAATAGTCTGCTGTCAGGCAGGCGATGACCTGATACGGAATTCCCTTGTATCATATCAACTTGAAATAAAGCTTTAAAGCTCTAAAATGCTCAAGCACTTAATGGGAAATTACAACTTGAAGTGGGTTCGGCTAGACAGAGATTTGTTTGATGATCGAGTACTTGCATCATGCTTCATGGTTACTATAAAATGTACTAACAGAGCCGAAAGCCAAACTAGAAGTAAATGCATAGTTTCTAAATGAGGAACAGTAGTTACTGAATCAGATCTCAAGCTAAGATGAACATGTTTCAGATTTGTATTATTTTATTCCTATCCTCTTCTATAATATACGCCGATGCAGGTAAGAACATTTTATTTAAGTCTGACCTAAGTCTACCACTACCGTAACTATTTAAAATCGCAGGCAAAAGTGTCAATGGGCACCTGGGTCGATCTTTCGGTAACTTTGGACCTGAAAATATAAAGAGGACATTCAATATTCTAACTAGTGAAAGAGGACCGGAACTGAAGCCAAGCGATGGACACTTTGTAGATGCCGCCATCGAGTAAGAAATATAACTCAGACTAAAAGGACTGAAACTAAATTCCTTGTAAATAGATTCTTTGCAGAAGGAACAAAGACACCCATTGAGCAGATTAAGGTTTCAAGTTTCCACACTTCAAAGCACAACGGAGTTACACACATTTATCTTCAGCAAGTGATCCGTGGGGCCTTGGTTGAAAACGGAGTTGCAAACATCAACGTCTTGCAAAGTGGAAAAGTGCATTCATACGGAGATTCCTTTTACCACGGTCCAATACCAATTGCAGGTGCGTTCCCTAATTTAAGCAGAGACTTTCGCAAATGAAACACATTGTAGCCATTTCTACACAAGAAATAATCCGTTACTAAACCACATTTTGTTTAACCAGGGACAAGTTTCAGGAAGTACACAGCCGGTGATGCAGTTGGAGCCCTGGCCAAACTCTTAAATATCAATGTACCAGGCACATTCACTGAATACACAACAAACACGATACACACAACCGGTGCCATGGACGAAAGCAGCTTTACTTCAGTCAGTGGCGTTTCTTTTGCAAACTCTGATGTCAAAGCTGAGTTTTCGTATTTGCAAATGGGTGGTGGGACACTCACTCCTGTTTGGTCATTTAATGTCAACATGACCAACAACTAGTAAGTGACAGTGGCAGATAAAATATGAAATTCTTCACACATTCGCAACTTAAACTTTGTTTTGCAGCTACCGAGCATGCGTAGACTTGGAGTCAAATGAAGTAGTTTCGCTTGCTGATTTTATCTCAGATGCTACTTACAACGTTCAGCCTCTTGGCGTGGAGGATCCTGACAAGGGGGGTAGAAAACTGGTAAAAGATCCAGAAGACAAGGTTGCTTCCCCTGAGGGCTGGCACACAATTAATGGCAAAGTCAGGACTGATACCATCGGGAACAATGTCTTTGCACAAGAGAATCATGGTTAGAAGTCAACTAGTCAAAGTTAACCATGCCACAGACAAACTAATTGAGAACTTTATTGACTAGATGGAGGCGATGACTTTTTGAATAACCTCCGACCAAACAGTCCTACAGGATTTTTCGACTATCCGCTAAACCTTGACCGTGACCCCAAAGAGTCTGTGCTTGCATCTGTAACACAATTGTTCTACATGAATAACATTATTCACGACGTTTTTTGTAAGTTATGACTACCTATTCATACGATACTAACATTAACTGTTATTTACATTTTCATTTGTTATTTAGACAAGTATGGGTTTACAGAAGATGCAGGGAATTTTCAAATTCATAATTTTGGAAACGGTGGAGAAGGTGGTGATGCTGTAATTGCTCATGCGCAACATGGAGAGCAGAAGAACAATGCCAGATTCCTTACCCTCCCTGATGGGATTCCTGGTGAAATGAGCATGTATTTGTTTGACATTCTCCCAGGCCCCGAGAAGGATGCTGTGTTTGCTAGTGTCATTGTGGTAAGCACTCGAATAATTCTCCATTTTGAACTTTTAATAATAACCTACACACACAGATTCACGAATATTTGCACGGGATTTCGACTCGGCTCACCGGTGGTCGAATGGATGCCAACTGTTTGCATACTTACGAAAGTGGAGGCATGGGAGAAGGATGGAGCGACATCTTTGGAGTGATATTCCAAATGAGCAAAGACACGAAACCAGACGTGAAATTCCCAGTTGGTTCTTATGTTGATGGAACAGGAGCTCGCAACTTTCCGGTAAGTTCCAATTGTTCAATACGTTGAATACAATGGTTGTTAAAGTGGAGTTACCTTTGCAGTACTCGACTGACATGAGAGTCAACCCTTCTTCCTATTCCTTTGTCCTACGACCAGGTTACACACGAGCGGACAGACCACACCCGAGAGGTTAATTTACATTAACCTTATTTTGCGGTAGATCAATTTTATTTTATATAATGTAAATTACAGGTGAAGTCTGGGCAGTGATTCTGTATGAGGTGTACTGGAATCTTGTGAAAAAGCACGGGTTTGACTCCGATTGGTACAACACTGGCTCGAATTTAGGGGGCTTAGGTGGCAATGTCATATTTGCTCAACTTCTTATTGATGGAATGAAACTCCAACCTTGTCGACCGACTTTCATCGACGCTCGCAATGCCATCATAGCTGCAGATATAATCAACAACAATGGAGACAACTTAAAAGAGATCTGGACTGGATTCGCCAAGAGAGGTCTGGGCGCAAAAGCAGAGTCATTTGGGAAAGAAGATTTCAGCGTGCCATGGGAAGAAACAGAAGAACCAGAAGAGCCGGAAGTACCACAGGAACCAGAACCAGAACCGGAAGTCCCACACGTGCCAATAGAACCGGTAGTACCGGTAAAACCGGTAAACCCGAAAACGACGACTGCGAAACCGGACTCATCTGCTAGCAGCTTGGAAACGCTAACTGTAACCAAATATGTGACCCTATTAGTTATATTATTTTACTTTAGTTTATAGACTCCTTTAAAGTGGTAACTACTAGAAATACTGTGTGCACTAGGTGAGCCGTACGGGTAAATTTTGATAAATTGAGTTGAGACTATCAAAAATATACAAATACTTGTTACAGTGGATTCAAATATTGGGTCGATTTCTGTGAATATGAAGTGTCGATGAAGACCATCGTAAACTAAATACTTTGAAATTACCTTTATACCAGCCCGAGTAATGCACCGACTGTTTCAATTTAATTTTCATTTAATTTTCTTCCTTTTAGTAAAGAGTATTTTGTCATGCCGTAAGCAATTTCACATTTTAATATTTCTTCAATTAAGTAGTCTACATTTCAACATAATAAACTCAATTTAATCAAACCAATCTCACTCTGAGATGTTCAACAGTACCTTCAAGTAACGACTCCAGTCTTGATTTGGATTGAACGGAACTTCGTCATGTCCATTCAATGCTGCCTTCAGATTTGAACTGGAAAAGGTTTTATCATTCAGCGTAGAGCCAGCAGCATTGTGAAGCAGTTGGAGCAGAATACTGTATTCTTCCTGTTTGTTTGAATCCTGAAAGCCTTCAATTCCTTCCGTCATTTTCTTAACCCATTCCACCATAGGTAGTCCCACCAAACCCTTGATTCTTCTGAATCCCTCGAGATATGACATATGATTTTCAAATACGTGAATGCATTTCCCTTTCCAGGTATCCCCTTGCGATGCGACGCAGAGTATGGCTTCACAGGTCAAGTCAATTGTACCGTATGGCATTTTCTTGGTCATGATTGGGTAAAACCCGATTTCACGACAGGTGAGAAAGAGCCGAGCGAAAAAGTCTGCCTTATTGACAATGTCCAACTTGGAATGACATCCGATTTCCCCTAGACGATAAACAGTGGCAGGAAGACCCCTTTGAATGGCAGCCCAAACCAACTTCTCAGCCACGCGTTTGCTCTGCGAGTAGCCCATATCCTTGCTTCCTTTCTCAGTAATCCTGTACAAAGGGTCTGGTTGTTCGACAATATCCTGATCTGGGCAGTCTCTTCCAATTACAGAAATGGTGGAAATGTAGTGCAAATATTTTAGTTTCAACTGAATACTGAAATTCAACATTGCCTTCGTCCCTCCAACGTTCGCCTCCCGAAGTTCAGAATAGTACCTTAAGAAATGGACGTCAGCGGCTAGGTGGAATATGGTATCAATTTCTTCCGCAAGATGGGCGTATTCTGCACCATTCAGTCCAAACAATGGCTTGGAAATGTCAGCAGCTAGACAAACGACACGGGTCTCAAGAATTTTCGGTTCGATTTCAATTCCATATTTCTTTAAAGTATTTTTCAGCCTGGTCTTTGCCTCTTCTTGATTCTTTGCACGAATGAAGCAGTGGATCTTAGATTCTGGCTGGTAGGCCAACAAAGTTGCTAGGAAATTAGCACCAACGTACCCTGTGCTACCAGTGAGCAGAACATTCTTTGATCCTCTGGGTGCTGAACTGTCAGTGACCTTATCAGGGAAACTTGCATCCAGTGACGAATCAAAATCAAAATCAATGTCATCATCCTCCTCTTTGAGCAGCTCAGACAAATCGAATTTCCCTTTCGCCTTGTCCACAAGTTCTGCAAATTCAGCCAATATTGAGACTTGGAACAGGTGCTTGATACGCAAGTTTAAAAACCAAGGTGCTGCTTGAAGCTTCGTAATGACGAGTGCCACTTGGAGTGAGTTTCCACCTAGGCTGAAAAATGAATCTGACCTTCCAATCTCCTCAATTGGGATTCTAAGCGTGTCTGCCCAAATCTTGCTAATTTTAACCTCCGTTTCGGTAGTCAGGGGCTCTACCACTTTGGTAATTTGGATGGACTTTAGACTTTGTCGATCGTATTTGCCACTTGTTGTCATTGGAATTTGGTCCATGTGCACCATGTGACTGGGAAAGGCGTACCTTGGAAGGTGATCTCGTAAGAATACCCAAAGGCTGTCCAAATCAGGCAATTCTGCGCCATCTTGAGGAACACAAAAGGCAACTAGAGTTTTCGTTTCGCTCCTGTCTTTTGTTATTACTGCCGCTTGCTTGATCTGTGGGTGTTGCACAAGCGCAAATTCCACTTGGCCTAATTCGATGCGATTGCCCATAATCTTGACCTGAAAGTCTGCACGACCAGTTACAACCAACTCCTTGTTAGAAGTCAAATAGCCAAGGTCTCCGGTACGAAATAAAGTTTGTCCAGGCTTTGTTGGATGTGGGATGAACCTCTCACTTGTTAGTTGCGGATGATTCAAATATCCGTCAGTGACTGTTGGACTTGCGACACAAATTTCGCCCATCTCTCCTTCTTCCACGGGCTTTAAATCCTCGTCTAAGAAGTGTATTTCCACTAGTGGTGCCAATCCGCCATTGGTAGGGATCCCAGATTCAAAAGTAGTTTTGAACGCAATTCCGAAACATTCGCTACACCCGTAGATATACATCATACGAAAGGGTTTGTTCCCATCCAATGGAATTGTCAATTTCTCACCGCCAAATCTGAGCCAACGCAGTGATGGCATAGGTCTGTCCATCATTTTGATTGCAGCAGATGTCGGCATGGACATGATTGTGATTCCCACTTGGTTGATAAAAGTATGGAGCTTGTCCAAATCGTGTCTTAGTTCAGGGTCAGGAATCACCACCAACCCGCCTCGTACCAGGATTGGAATATACTCTGCAAAACTCAGAATAAAGGCAGGGCTACTGTAAGCCAGGGACTTGTCCGCAGGAGACAATTCTCGCTGAGTCCAAGGTGTATTGGCGTTGTAGGCAATAATCCGGTGAGAAATCATGACCCCTTTTGGCTTTCCAGTGGATCCAGATGTGAAGATGATAAAGGCCAAATTGCTCCGCTCCGTTACTTCCGACTTGTGGTCGACGTCCTTTCTTAACTTCTCCAAATCTGCATCGGAGACTGTAATGATGTTTGCATTGTTGGGTACTTTGTCCAGATAATCGGCGCTGGTAATGAGGAGAGGGTTCTTCAATTCCTCCAGGATGAATCCAATCTGAACTTTCGAGTTGCCAACGTCAATTGGAGCAGCGGTTCGCCCACATTTGTAAATCCCGAAAAGACTTGCAATAAACTCCAAACTCTGTGGCAACAGAATGGCCACAAACCGATTCAAATCTTGAGCCAATTGAATCTTACGGGAAATCAATTCCGCTTTCTCGTCCAGTTGGGAGTAAGTGACCTCTGTGTTGGGTGTTTTAACAGCTAGGCCTTCCGGCGTCAGGCGTACTTGACTTTCAAGCCTGTTCAGTACTGTTACTTCTCCGTCTGGAAGATTTTTGAGCTCCATTTTCAAGAAATTCCTTTGAATTAAAAATGTCAATTATATCAGTTGTTTACAAATAAGTTTTTTAAATGAAAACTTACCAATGAGATTTCTTTCTGTCAATAGAGTTTGTTTTCGAATGGTTTTACAGCTTTACTATTGGTTGGAACGATGTTTTGAAGCTACGTGTGACTGATGTGTGATTCTGAAGGACAATTGAAGTGGATTTATTACAAACTAGAATCCTGGAACTCCATTTGATTGTGGGAATTTTTCAAAAAGATATCACAGTACAGTATTGTTTGGAAGTTAAAGTACGCTTATGTGAAAGCAACTGGCTTATCTTATCACTAATATGACACTTTGTGGTCATATGACCCAAGGATTGTTGACTGATTTTATCCCACAAGTTCTACGTGACCTCATAGGAACGAATCTACATTTTCACTTTAATATGACATTTTCACTTTCACTTTTTCACAATCTCCAGAGTCACTCGTTATTAAAGAAATCGATATTGATTTCTCACTCTAAATAAGGTCAAATGGTCAAATCATTAAGAAATATTGAAACTAAGGGCAAACTTGTTATAAAACAACCTTGGCATTATATAAAGGGTTTTGGAAAACTGTTATTTAATAGAAAGTGAGAATTATCAGATCGCACACAGAGATAAAACGTTAATTAGCTTACTAGTTTTGAGTTTTATTTTATCACTACCTTACCTACATGTCCATAAGGCCATGGCAGTGCAAAGGTTAAAGTTTTAAAAAATTGCCAAAGTTATCAAATAAATTGCGTTATTTAATTAGAGAAGAACAACCCGATCCTTCCTGTAAAAGCTAGATTGAAATATTCTCAGAATTCTTTCAATTCCAAACACTGAAACTCATATAACTGAGCAAAAGCCAAATGTGAGAAAAACCGTTTGAATATTCGACCCCATGCTAACTGGTATTGGTCGATTTCCTCTCCTCCTGTGAACTGGACCGATGGATGGACTGAGACTCGTCCGATTGGGAAGAAGATATTTTCCCACCTTTTCCGGATATGGCAAAGGCCAACCTCCATGTTTATGAAACGAGTGTACATTTTGAATGTTGCAGGATGGAAATGGTGAAAAACATACCCTTCCCAGCCAGTAAATAACTTGTCTGCATTCGACGGTTCTGGGGACTACAAATTCAAAATTCATTTATTTAAAATATATTTGCAATCTACAGGAATTTATTATTATTTATTCTTTGACTTGGCTTATCGCCCTATCAAGCACGAATCTACAGGAATTGACCTTTGAATCAATTGTGTACTCTACTAAATATTATTTGGCTCATTTTAATCTTGACCACACGGAATGATAAAAGGGTTGGCGAGAGTCGTCCAGAGGAAAATGAACCAAAATTGGGACAAAAATTTTATTTTGTAAGTTTGTAAATGAACCAACTCTTCAATTCTTCCACGCTTACTTTCCCTTCTTGGTTTGCATCTGCTTCTTGTAGAAACTCATGATAGTCGATTTCTCCCACTGAAGTGTCATGACTCCTGAGCGCTTGTAGTACTGACTCAAATTCTTCTGGACCAATGAATCCATCTTGGTTTTTATCAAAGGCACTTGCAAAGGCTACCAGTGACTCCACTGTAGAGTGTTGCTTCTTCATGAATGCCAACCAGTCTAATTCCCTCAACTTCTTCGAGCCACTAATCTTATTTTCAAATTCAACGTAGGTTTCTAGTTGTTCATTTGTAGCCGGATAATTGATTTCCTTGAGCAGCTTTGGGATGTCGGCTGTTGCTATGTACTTATTGATCTGGTTGTAAGATGGCATTGATTGAAATACCCTCCGACAATATTCCAGCTCTTCATTGCTGTACGGTTTCACACGAAGTCCTCTCACAAACTGAGTACCCACCATGTGCCAATGTTTCTTAAACACGTTTGAAATTGTACACTTGAACATGTCAAAAATGACTTTTTTAAACTGGTTTTAACTTTATGTTGCTTTTCAATTGTAGGGCTTTTGAAACTAAAAGAACTAATAAATAATTGGAGAGTTTTGTGTGTGGAAATGGGTCAAGCAGCATCTGTTATGGTCCTATATTGACTATTCCAAAGGTTTATCTTGTTAGTATAGCCACATGGTCTTTTTGCACTTCACAGTGTGTCCTTTCTATAGTAGCTTGATAAATTATACAAACACTGGGGTTCCTACATACCAGCTCCTAAAGCATAGTGTAAAAAACTGCAATGATCAAGTCTTTTCCTTATTTTTCCACATTAGCGTATTTTTAATGCTTCATATATCATTTTTAATGTCAAATAAGAAAGCGAAGGATATCAACCAAAAAAGAAAAGGGCCTTACTGGACATTTCTCATAATTCATCCAAAACTTGGTTAAAAGCATAATTAAACCGTAATCTTAACGCACATTTAGATGAAACTCTCCTTTGTGATTTTAATAATTCAAACAATCCATATACCTACTCTTGAATTATGATTGCTTTTTACTCTCGGCATATTTCTTTTCTAAATATTCCGGTTTGAAGCTTTTTAAGCGAAGGTGACTCTTTTGTTTGCAAAACAAAACTTCCATTTATGTCGCACGATCCCAGGTTTAGATTACTGTAAATATTATTGAACTTTGGTTAATGGATTAAAGATTTTTGATCCCTCATGCGCACGGGTGGAATAAATCAGAAAACTAGCCATTTCTAGCCGATCCAAGAAGTTTGGCTAAGCGCTGTTTATTTAGAGTAACTGCTGAATTCAATTATAAATAACAGTGGTGTAATGGTTACAGCGCTTTGACTTTTTGACAACTACACCGTCCTCCACAGCAATTATGATTGCAACAACCCCAGACACCTCCAATTGTAACTTCCTCTGCTCCACGGCATTGTTTGCAGTAGAATCGACACTGGCTGCAACCATTTGAAGTAGTTCCATCTAACTCATCCTCCTCAACCACGCTTAATACTGGCGATTTTGTTGTACTGGATGCTCTTCTTCGCTAAATTCAAAAACAACAGTAATTTTTAGTTTTACGTTAGGATTAATAACCAACCGAATTCATGGATCCAGGTCGACGCAACTCGACATAGCGTCGTTTCCCTGCAGTAGTAGCTTCAGTTGATTCAACTTTGACCTGAACTTTTTGCTTTGTAGCTGTTGTGGTAGAGCTAAATTCCGTATTTCCAGTAGCAACATCGTTTCCCCCTCGGCTATTACCCAGGATTTTGGGTTCATCCTCTTCATCGTCTTCGTCATCTTCATTTGTCAAAGGACTGGGTGCTGTTGTAGTCTATTTAGTTCAAGAATAGTTTGGATCACTATTTCTGTTGATTAATTTATTATACCTACCAGTTTATGCCTCCGAATTTCCGTGTAATTTGGTCGTGTTCTGCCACTTCTGATAATTGCAGCTCTGTTATCAAGGCCCGAACTACTATGCACTAATAGACACAAAACAAGGAATATACTGACACAATTGGCTGACCAAAGCATCGTGCTTTTACATATCATTGCACAATTGAAACTACGGCAGAGGGCAGAAAGGAAATGATAAATTATAAAATATTTTACTTCCTCGCACAGAAAACAAGTTTCGGATTAATTATAGTCATCACATTTCAAAGTCGACTTGTGATCATCCTTATTAATTAGCATAATTGGATACAAATGAAGGACATGTTTGCAAAGTGAAAGTGAGCTGACAAGCTCAACTTAAATGAAAGAGTTCATTGCGACATTAAATTGAAGGCAAACTAAAAATTAATGAAATCCTAATTTGAAATGTAATAAACACATGTGATGGCATTTATAAAGTGACACAACACGTATTGATAACAAAGCCTATGTATAGCTAACTACTTTTGTTTACAACACATACTTTTTCCATTACTTAAAATAAGGCGATTCTAGAATTATTTGCTCCAGTGAATCCCACAGCGTAATAGGCTCGACATAATCGGTATCAAAGCCCCCTAGCGTGTGATAATGGATTCCAAGCCATTTGCACATGTTATAGTAATGCCTATTCCAATGCAGACCTCTACCTGGCAAGAATATTTCAATAATGTGGGTTTCAGGGTGCATATGAACGACGTTAGCTAGTCCAGCCCCGTGTACGCCAATCAACACCGTCAAAGCTTCAAAAGTCTCCACAGTTTCCTTTAAGGTGCTAATCAGTTCCGGTCGAATCACAACTAACTTCCAGGTGAAAGGAAGTCTGGATCTGATATGGTCAAGGACTTCATCTTCATTTGATATCTTCCGGTGTATAACCCTAGTAGGGTCATACTCTTGTCGACTTATAAACCCAATGAGCTTCCGTACTTCCCATTTCGGTTTAAGGTTTAAGGAACTGTAAAAGAATGTGCGAAGACTTCTTAGTATTGGCGAGCTGCAGTTGGTATTGTTCGCAACTCCACCCTATAAAAAATATTTATTTATTTTGAATTATGTAACTGCTAATGAGAATTTGCAATGACCTACAGCATACGATAGCACCGACACACCTGCATACATGTTGAAAATTGCATTGCTGAAGCAAGTACCGTGATCGAATGGATTCTCACTCAGTACCCTCACCCCTCTTCCAAACATTGTCGTCCACATTTGGAAGAGGGCGTTGTTACGAGGAAAACTGTCTGCAATCACAAGTTCAATGTTGAGTGGATCCAAATTCAGCACAAATAGAGTCTCCAAGGTAGTAATTATATCCTCCAGGATATGATATGCGTTCTGATGATCATACCTGTAGAGCCAGAATACGGTGTGATTCACATATATCCTGCAGTTCAAAACCTTGCTGTTAATGGTAATGAGCGGTCCGAACCAGCGGAAATTCACCAGCCAAGGATGCATTTCTTGAATTGTGATTCTTGGCAACTTGCAGTCAAAACTAATAACTCCGCTGAGATTCTTATTTTGGGCAGGAGATTGAATAAATATTTGTGCATGATTTGCTGCACAAAACACCCTGGGGTTGTCAACGTATCTGTCATTAATGTAACACGATACGCTGGATCCAGAGGCAGAACAAATGTTGACTTTCTCCCTCCTCCAGTTCTTAATCAATGCAATTCCATACTTCTCAGAACAATCAATTGACACTTCCTTCCTTTCCTTTTTCAGAATGGTTTTAGCCTGGATGAATGGAGTTGTAGTTTTTGAAACAGGGCGAC
>VNWY01001077.1:0-21434 GCA_009869845.1 Pseudachorutes palmiensis | reverse complement strand
CGCCGAAGAAGTTGTAGTATTTGCGAGTCCTACTGATGTCCCCAAAGTACCGAATGGAGATGGTGCCGCTGAAGAAGACACGCCTACACCAAAACCAGTGCTTCCAAAATTGAATTTTGAATTGACAAAAAAAGAAGCCGTCGTCGTAACCACTGGAGCAACGACATTGGGAAAGAAAGAGGATGGTAGTTTGGTCTCAGTACTTGCAACTGGTCCAGTCTTGGTTTCTGATGTAGTGGATGGAGCAAATGAGGATGTTGGTGCGGGAGCAGTGACTGATGGAATTAGAGCTGCTGTGGCTTTCGGTTTCGTGACAGTCGACGAGATTGCAGTACTTGTGAGTCCTACTGATGTCCTCAACGTACCGAATGGAGAACTTGACAAAGGCACGGTTGTGCCAAAAACAGTGTTTCCAAGATTGGGCGTAACTGTCATCGTAGCCACTGGAGATCCGACGGTGCCAAAGAAAGATGGTACTTTCGTGTCACCACTTGCAGCTGGATCTGTCTTGCTTTCTGTTGTAGTGGATGTAGCAAATAAGGATGCTGGTGCGGAAGGAGTGACTGATGGAATCGAGGCTTTTGCTGTTTTAAGTTCTGTCCTAATCGACGACGTTGTCGTGTTTGTGAGTCCAACTGTTGTCCCTAACGTACCAAATGGAGAAGCTGATGGAGGTACGGTTGTGCCAAAAACAGTGTTTCCAAGATTTGGTGTAACTGTCATCGCTGCCACTGGAGCAGCAACGTTGGGAAAGAAAGATGGTTGTTTCGTGTCAGTACTTGCAGGTGGGCCGAAGATAGAAGGCTTCGTAGTGGTGACTGCTGGAGTACTTGAGTATTGCGGAGCAGGTGCAAATGAAAAGCTCTGAAGACTGGCAGCACCAGTTGAGCTAGTTGTTTCTTGAGATTTGAAAACTGACGACGGAGCCATGCTTGGGGTTGTTGCTTCTGGCTTCACTGCCTGGTTCCCAATCGGAGCTCGAATGCCAAGACCCTGCTGAGGCATGAATGAAGTTTCAGTGGTCTTGGCCAGAGACCCCAAAACATTCCCGGGAGTCAAAAATCCAGCCGGTGTGGGTTTTGACTCAGTGGTGACCTTGGCAGGAGCGGTGGGTATTAGACCACTTGCTTTACCACTGCCGAACCCAAATGCCCCAGGAGCAGTTGACACATTGCTTCTGCTTGTGGCAAATCCACCAAGGCCAAATCCAGAAATCGGAGCTGAAGTTACGGTCGGAGTTGGAGATGAAACTGGACGAGAGCTTGAGGACGGAGGCAAAGCGTCGTACTCATCCGCATAGAGGTCTTCAAGTGGTAAAGTTGGTTTCACTCGAATCACTTCCTTGTGTTTCAGGAAATCCTTCAACTTGTTAATAGTCTTGACCGGATACGTAAGATTTTCGTTTGAAATGGTAGCTTCCTTCAGTGCCTTTGTCACCTCTTCCAGAGCACAGTGGAGTCCCAATCTCTTCCGAATATCGTTGTTCTCTTCAATCAGTCTCTCCAAAACGATTCTATGGTTGGACAATGTTTCCCGTACGAATTGCATCCCAATTGTTGGAGGAACATCCGGAGATTTAACAAAGTAATAGTACTTCCGACATTCTTGGATTTGCTTTTGAAGAAACCTGGACACGAAACTCCAAATTAATCCCAAACTTTCCAACATTGGTTCAAAACATCCGAACCATAAAGCGTATAGATGGTTCTTACGTGTGAGTTTGTTCAATAGATTTGAATTGCTTCAAGGTACCCGAATCAATGGGTTGAGCCCGGAGGAGTTGGAGATAAGATGAATCCTTGTTTCGTTCCACAAGCCCTTTTGCATACTCTGTTTGTGCCAAATCCGACGTCGTCCGCTCCCTCAAGCCTAGAAATTCCCGTTCTTGGGCCAAGGACGTCTTCTCAATGTCATGAATAAAATCCTCTGCAATGAAAAAATTAGTTACAAAACTCTACTCTTAAGCACAAATTAGCCCAATCTTTTCATACCAATTACATTCGAGTCTTTCAAATTCGTCTCGAGCATTTCCTTGAGATTCGTCATATCTTGTCCAAGTTTTGCCACGACTGATTCCGTCCCTGACTGGAACTTGGCCATCCTCTTCTCAAACTCTCGAAAATGATGCAAGAGACGAGGCGTTGGTTGACCTTTTGGAGGTGCTGCTGGTGTTTTCACCTTCTCGATGTCGGCAAGCAAGTTCTTCTTTGCACCGTGTTGCTTCACAGTCTCGTCACGTGGCATCGACGGTGTCGGAGGAATTGGCTGTGGTTGTTGAACGGGGATTCCAAGTGTCGTCGTTGGAATTTGAGGAACACTTGGTTGTGGCAGAGTCCCTCCTTGGAGTGGATTGAATGCGAAAGTAAACGGGGACGATGACTGTTGTAGTTTCTGCTGCTGTGGCGGTGGCTCTTGTCTGACTGCCGGTATTTGAAGTACTGGTGCTGCCGACGGTGGTTGCTGCAGCGGTTGGGCTGGCTGGAACATACTCAAATCCAAAGGAGTTACGTCTGATCCGAACTTTTGTCCTTCTCCTTTCCCCTGTGAGTTGACCGTGATGAAGGACCTGGCAACTCCGAGATGACTAACGATGATGTAAACGGGCATTGGGTTGAGTGTTTGAGAGTCGCTGACCACAATAGGATCGTTCTGATTGAAGTAAAAGACTTGTCCAACTGAAAACTGGTCCACTGGGAGTCCAGCTTTGCGATCATCTTCTCCAAATTCCAGCTGCCATTTCTCGCCGACTTTGGACAGAACAATGACTTCATTGGACGTTGAGGAAGAGCAGATAATGGCGTTAGGATGGAGCACAGTCATGAATGCTTGGCTACCGATGTTAACCGCGTCTGATATGAATGGGTCCCCTAGGCTGCAGAACAACGGAGGGGCTGGTGCCTTTTGAACATCAACTTCAACCAGCTCTGTCAACAAAGGTAATCAATTTAAGATTCTTGCTTTAACTTCATTTTTGTTTTTGGAGAACCTATTTTACCTAATTGTTCTCCATTTGCCAATAATGCAACTAGAAACTGCGTTGTGGAAACCCAAAGAATTGAAATAGGAATTCCCCCAGGCCCAGGAATTTTCTTGGCCAGAGTCAAATCAAGCTTCAACTGACTAAGGTTTCCGTCAGCATGACCCACACACAGCTGCTTCCCTTTGGGCGAGAAGCACAGCGATCTGATCATAAAAAAACCTTCCACTTAGCTCCTTCGAGTTTAAACATTACGTACGTAATCACGTAATCCTTACGTGATTTTAGTATCATTGAGCGCAAACGTTTCCATTCCCTGTACTGACATTCTTCCCCAAAACCAAGTTCCCATTCTCAGACAAGATTGCAATCATATTCGAATCGGTAGGGTTGAATGTCATTGTTTTGACCATCGCCTTTGCATTCACCTGTGCACATGGCTAAAATGGAATCAAAATAAACGAAATTAAAATGCATCATTTCCAAACCGCTACGCTACCCTCCACTTCCTCTTTCTTACCTGTCTCAAATTAGCGAAGGTATAAATTGAAACTAGCTCGTTATAAGCCACGGCTAGCTTGTCTTCAGAGCAGATGAGGCGATGGGAATTAATGCCAGTGTTGAATAGTTTGTCCACTTTTCCATTCAGGAGGCTTTCCACATTGGCCACATGCAGGACATTCGACACAACTGCCACCACGACAGAGTACTTGTGGGAAATACCGATACCATTGCATGGTCGCTTGATGTCCACTGCCGATATTCCGATGAAACTCTATCAGAAAAATAAAACTTTAGCATCACCCTAAAATCACAAAATGTCAAACTTACATCAACAACTTGGGAGCTCATTTTCTCTTCACTGTCCGCAGTACTACAGTAAAACAGTCACCACGACAGAGTACTTGTGGGAAATACCGATACCATTGCACGGTCGCTTGATGTCCACTGCCGATATCCCGATGAAACTCTATCAGAAAAACAAAACTTTAGCATCACCCTAAAATCACAAAATGTCAAACTTACATCAACAACTTGGGAGCTCATTTTCTCTTCACTGTCCGCAGTACTACAGTAAAACAGCCCGGCAGTGTAGTGTTAAGGTCCTTTGTGTCCTTGACCTGGGCCCTTGACCTTTACTTGCCTACGTTTACAGTTGACAGTCGAAGGGTAACTTAATTTAGAACTTTGATTTATAAAAATTGAGACTCGAAATGTGTTTGTTTTCCAAAATTCCAAAACGCCGGAATTGAGAAAGCCACCCGGGAGGCGTAGGAACACGTCGTGGTTTCCAGACACGGGCATGTGGAATGGAAACTCCAAATGACCTCCATTCACAGAGGTCAAGGCTCAACTTTAATCACATTCAAGTAGGCAATTTATACTAATTTAAGTAAATCAAGGTTCAATTAACTCATGAATGAAACTAAAAGAAGTGGTCCTACACGGGGTGGTGAAAGAAAGAGGATTTTTGGTGGTTTTTTCATGTCCCGGCCCCCCCGGCCGGATAACAATTTCGCTGATTAGGTTTGGACCCTAATAATCAAAACAATTGAAACTAATTGGTTAATTAGCTTAACAGAACATACAAGTTGACCTTTACCTTAGCGGAATGGCCTCCAACGACCTCAGCTCCATTGATCTTCAACTTTGACCCGAAACTTGCAAAAAGACAAATTGTATTGGAACTGCACAATTGTCAACGAAGGGGACTTTTGAAATCTGCTAAATGGTAAGCTTATAGAGAGAGCAATAAAGACTGAGAATGTGACCTATTGACCTTCGGTGTTGTATTTTTATTTAGGCTTGCTGAACTGAACTATGCTTTGCGAAATGTGGAATTGGAACTCCAGGTGTCAATGGAACATTCAACGCTTCTTTTCGACCAGCAAGAGTTTTACGATACGTACTTGCTCTGCAAATCATTCTTCGATAACAACGAATACCAACGGTAAGGTCAGAGGTGGAGGTCAAAAAATTAAGTAAACATCGAGGCCAGAAGTGTTACCTCACATCAACACGTTGAAAGATCACCTTCAATTACACTAAACTTACTATTCCTAAAATTACATTTTTCTTATTGACTTTGTAGTTGTGCTTATTTTGCTGAGCAATTTACCAAATCGTGTCCAATCCTTCGGTTCCTGAGGTTCTATGCTCTTTTCCTTGACTTTGAAAAGAAGCGTCTGGAAAGCTTGATTGAACTGACAGGTCTGTTATTCAGAAACACCGTGAACTTGAGCAGGTCATTAATTGCTTTTTATACAGTTGTTTCAGATCCAAAGCAGCTGGATGATCTCACTGATTTATCGATTGAGATAATCTCTTCTTATGACGCTAATGTACGGATGGAAGATTATGACTCTTACGATCTTTATTTACTGGGAATGATTTCGAGGAGACAAGGGAATACGTCGGGAGCTGTTGATTACCTTTTGGCATCTCTCAAAGCCAATTGCTGTCTATGGGGTTGCTGGATTGAACTGGCGTTCTTGGTCATGGACAGAACAGGGGTAATTGACTGTCATTTAGTATACGAGTCCATTTGACATTTTGGTTTCTTCATTTGCCTTATGCGCAGTTGGCTGAATTGGAGCCAAAGCTGCCTGATTGTTGGATGAAATATTTCTTCCTTGGTCACATTTATCTGGAACTCCATATGAATGATAGGGCGTTGAAGACATACCAAGCGCTGCATAAGGTTGGATTTACTAGCAGCTTCTACATTAGATCTCAAATCGCAATTGCTTATCACAACGTCCAGCGTAAGCCATCAAAAGTGATCTTTTGACTTGTGAATGAAATGTTCCTTCTGTTCCAAAGGTGTGGATGAAGCGATTGATTCCTTTGACCAACTGAGCCTGGAGGATCCTTTCCGACTGGATGACATGGACTTGTATTCGAATATGCTGTATGTCAAGGGGGAAAAGTATTATCTCCAAGTATTGGCCAACAAGGCATTCGAAATTGACAGATACCGTGTGGAGAGTTGCTGCATTGTTGGTAAGGGACTCTGATTCTTGAACTTATTTCTTGATTTAAATCTCTTGATCATTACCAGGTAATTTGCACAGTCTAAAGCGAGAGCATCACAAGGCCATCGAGTACTTTGAAAGAGCCTTGAGAGTGAATCCATATTACCTGTCTGCTTGGACTCTCATGGGACATGAATTCATGGAACTCAAAAATTCTAACGCAGCAATTCAATGCTACCGTGAGGCCGTGGAGGTGAATCGTCATGATTATCGAGCTTGGAATGGGTTGGGTCAAACCTACGACATTCTCAAGATGCCAGCTTACAGTCTGTACTATTACAAACAAGCACACAGGCTCCGACCCAACGACAGCCGCCTTCTTACTGCCCTGGGTGAAGCCTATGAGAAACTGGACAAGCCCAAGAGTGCTCGAATGTGTTACGAAAGGGCACGCCAGTTGGGTGACATCGAGGGCTTGGCCATCCTCAAATTAGCAAAGTAAGCTTTAAGTGTGCTTATGAATTTGAGCAGTTGGATGATTTTAATTTCTAGGATGCAGAAAGCAACTGATCCGGATAAAGCTTCCAAAGCCTTCTTGGAATATCTTCACGAAATGGAGACTCAGAACGTGTCTGACCGGGACGAGCAAGGGAAAGCTCATTGCTTCCTAGCCAATTACTACTACATCAAAGCTGATTATGACTCTTCTTACAAACACGCTTTCAAATGCCTGGAATTCCCAGAGGTGAAATGGAGAACTATAGTGAAAAACAGGATTTTTGTAATGTTGCTCTCCGTTCCAGGTCAAAGACGAAGCCAAGAGTCTTTTGGTGAAATTAGCCCAAGCAAAGGAAGAGCCTCAGCCCCCACCGAGGGATGACCCATCGGAAGTAGACATAAAAATGGAAATATCTGGCGACGATGACACCCCAACACAGGGGGACACGCCTACCCCTGGACAAGGGAAAAGGGGAAACTGATGACAACGCCGTTAAAGTATAAAAAATAAATTTTTACAGTTCATTTGCTTTTGTGTCCAGGTTATGGCCCTCTGTTCGGCATAATTAATAATTATAATTTCGGTGCAATTATCTTTAGTTTTTTGGTAGGAGTGTGGAATTAGTGGAATGTTAAGTTGACACTGGAATTATTTTAGCACAGAAGGGAGACTAGTCCAGAATCACCTCCGACCAAGAGGAGTTGATTAAGTGGAAGCAAATTGATCGTGGTCACGATACCTTTGAAAGTATCCGAACGGAGTCGTGTAGAAGAGAAATCCGAATTCGAGTCAATCCTGAGGATACAAACATTCAACTAACGTTTCACATTTTCCATTCTTTACCTTGTGTGAACTCCGATTCGGTTTGAAGTGGTGCAAGTGATGAGTTCAGACTCAAATGTGGACATGGAATGAACAGGTTCCGTTGACCCCCTGGGGGAAAATAATCTTTGAACTAAAGTTAACTTTAAGTTTTTTTGTGTTTATGAACCTCATGTTGAAGAGGAGTTTGTTGTCATCCACATTCCAGACAGACACATGCTGATCCAAGGACGAGCTGATTAAATGGCGGTTATGATTTATCAATTGCAACACCTTCGAGGATCAAATGAAAGGATAAAGTTTTTTTCTTGTCTTCAATCCAATCCAATTCAATGGCTCACCTCCCCTTNCTTCGAGGATCAAATGAAAGGATAAAGTTTTTTTCTTGTCTTCAGTCCAATCCAATCCAATCACTCACCTCCCCTTCATGCGCTTTCCAAGACCCCATAAGAGTTCCCCTAAGGTCAAGACTCGAAATCATTCCTGAAGAATGACCCACAGAAACTACATCTCCACCAGGGGAAACTGACATGCACCGGACAAGTCCAGAATTCTGACCAATCCCCATCTGTAATGTAAAAGCATAATTCAAAATTCAGCATAAAAGTTCCAGAAGCAATCTTTAGCTCGAATCTTTAGCTGGAGAAGCTGGTATAGTGTAACGCTTACTTTCAGCTCGTACGATTGATTTGTCCGAGGATCTACCACAGTTAAGAAATTCTCTACCCCAGCCCCAACGAAACTTGAGCAGTTCCCCATTGGTTTCAGAGTTCGAATGCTTTTCCCCAGAATTGGGTTCCAGGACACGAACCGTTTTCCCCACGAATGGATCCCAGATGTGAATCGTCCCATCAGTTGAAGCAGCCAAATGAAGTGGTTCATTGAAAAGGAGGCTCAAAACAGCCTTCTTGTGGTGGCTGTAAGTCCACTTGTGAGAAGCAACTATGTTCTCATCCCCCTGAGGAACAATAAAATTAGTGAATAATTAACCAATCATGATCAGCCTAATTGCGTAAACTACCTGATTTCGCAGTGAATACACACGACATGTCTTGTCTTTGCTTCCGGTCAAGAAGCTATTCTCATTGCTTAGAGACCAAATGGATCTCACAGATGCGCTATGGCCGGAGAAAGTCTGGAGTTTTATCTGTTTGAAATTGAACTGGGATGCAGAGCGTCCAACTTCGTGGTCCCAGTAGACCAACCAGTTTCCCTTGAGGTGACGAGTAGTGTCCTTAGGAGGGTTCACTGGAGAACTCGCTGGCTCTGTTTTGTCGCTTCCATCACTCTCATGAACAAAAATCCGATTACCAAAACTTCTGCTGCCAAAGCTGCTCTGCTGTTCGATTCTAGGGAAGTTGGAATTCCCCTTGTCTCCAGTGCTAGAATCTGGAAAAATACTTTTTGGTGTATGGTCATAATGACAAGCGACATTTTGCAGAAGAGCACCTTTAGTCGGGATAGAAGACGACTGGCCAAGAACAAGCACCATGTCACGGATCATCCCTTCAAATTCAGAACCGATGACCATGACGTAGAAATTCGTGTAAATGAACGATGCCACCCAAGGTCCAAATGCCGCTCCAATATTTTGTGGAACCTGCAATTTAAACAGCATTTTTTTACCCAGGTTGGGTGACATTCCTCGGTTCAGATTTACTCGACTCTCTTCCTCAATCTCTGGAGACACGTTTTTCATTCGTGTACATAGCTGCAGAACTAAAGGTTTCAGCGTCTGCTGACTGATGTCAGGTCCAATTTTTCGCCGAATCACATTCATCATCCGTACAATCTAACAAGAATGGATCAATTGTGAAAACTTGAATTTTTCCAAAAACATTTTTACCTTTCTGACAATGAGGACACGCGGTTCAGGTCCAGATGGGAAATGCGTCTGCGAAGCAGTCACCAGATCCAAAATTGGCTTGAGTAATGAGCCGATCAGAGGTTCCTATTTTTTTAAAAAAAAAATCCCAATATTCTGTGAAACAGATATAAACGGATTTGATTCTTGCATACATTCAGTAATGACACGAGAAGAGCATCTTCGATGGAGGTTAGGACGTGCTCGAGCAAAGACGAGATTCCAATGAGTGCAGACTCGACCGTTGGTGTCAATCGCTTCTTCGCTGAATTCACGACATCAATTGCATATGGAATGTACTGACGCTCAATGAAACTGTCGCCGTATAAATCTAAAACAAAAATGAAAGTAACAACAGAATACAACAGGTAAGTTAGTAGGATCCTATGTACCAGAAATGGAAGCAAGGCAATCCAGCACTTTGTCTGCATGGACATCTCCTTGACATGAGAAATCTTCATTGAAGTCCTTGTGAGTCTCATGCCCCGTGTCTAAGTGTCCCAAGTAGCAAAGCGTCAGCATCCGTAACAGATTCCGTGAAATATGTTTAGCACAGAGGACTGGACCAAGACGATGGGTGAGCCACATGACACTCTCACAACACATTTCCGTGATGTCCGTTTGTGTTGTTATCTTGACGTTGTTTCTCAATTCATAACTGGAGGTGACAGACTGTCCGGATCCTTCTGGTTCTGACTCGGTTCCATTTTTCTCTACATTGTTGATCCCAGGATGGGGATGCTCTTGATGGGATGCTCCTGCTGATGCAGAGGACGCAGAATTCGGACGCGATGAAAGTCCTGTAGCTGATGCAGAGTCTTCCGAATCTGAAATGTCAGGCTCCATCATAAATACTTCAGGAATAGTCCCATCTCCATCAGGAGCAACAACGGACTCTGCCCTGGAGAAACGGTGGAGTTTCTCTTCTGTCCTCTTGCGATTGGTTTCTTCAATTTCGTCCATGCCTTTCAAGTGTTGTGGTGTGGGGTTCGTAGAGTTTGACTCAATATGCTTCCAGCCACCAATGGCTTCGATCAGAAGTGTAGTGAAATTCTCCAGGAACACATCGAGTCCGAAGCAACTTTGCAATTGGAGGAGGAAACTTCGGTGGAAAAGCTTTAGATGCTTGTCGGAATTGTAGTCTGATTCATAGATTTGAATTATCGGCTGAAGCAGGGTTTTGACAGCCTCTGAAAAATTAGAAAATAACCAATTACCAAGTTAAAGAGAATGACGAGTTTCGATTACTTTGTTTCCCAATTGCTCTTGCAAACGGGCAGAATAGAATCCAAACAGCAAGTACTCGAGTATTCTGATCGTGGAACAATTCCAGTACAAACGGCAGCAGCAGGTCTAGTCCCTCTTCGTCCAAATCGTTTAGAATTTGAATCAAATCCCTTGAGAATGACTTGACCTTGAGTTCTTCTACTTTTGTCCTGAAGTCCACATCCGAAGGATCCGAAGTGCTCAAGCTGTTGTCATAATTCCGTAAACTTCGAATTACTTTGTAAACTTGAGGAAAATAGTTTGGAAAAGGAAGTGGGCTTAGTCCTTTGTTCAATAGAAGAAGCTCGATCGAAATTTCCAAAGGAATGGAAAACGTAGTCTCATTCCGGTTGAAAATAACTTGAATGGCTCGCTTCACAAAGAGCGGAAGAGGCTCAAAGTTTCGTAAAAGCTTCCTATAAAAGTCAAACCGTTGCGACGTGTCACGGAGTTTGCTACTGACATAGTGCAGTTTCTGTGGAATCACGAGCTCAACTAGTAAACAGGCGAAGAGCTTGACGTATATGGACGATGGTCCAGAGTCTTCCAACGGCCCGTTCATCCTGTGGTGTGGTTTCACTCCTTTCAATCGAATTCCAGCCGTGTTGTTGAAATGCGTGCGGAAGAATTTGAGGCAGACTTCAAAATCACTGAGAAAGCCACAGGGATCGTAGGTCCTAGGAAGCGTCAAAATGTCCTTCTCGTGCGTAGTCACATCCCCTTCTCGCATCCCTGCGGAATCAAAGCAACATACGAAATGCGATCTGACAGGTCCAAGTTAATACACTAATAATATTGAGAATATAATCAAGCGACTTAAACTTACGTTTGAGGTCAATGTATTTGACTTGGTTTTTAAGGTCCCTCCGTGGACTCTTGCGTGGGGGATGTGGAGTTTGGAACAATTGAACGATCCCATTCTTCGTCAAGTTCTGATGATTGTCTACTGCTGAGAGGTAAACGTTTTTGGACTTCACTGCAGGTACTCCGCTCAATTTGTAGCCAAATGTAAGGTCAATCCAGTGATGAATTTTAGATGAGACTTGGTCACTTTCCAACAGTTCGCGGTGTTGCTGGATGAACTCTTCTGGAGTTGAAGACCAAGATGGCGGAGGTAGGAGGTCAGGCAAGTCAGAATGAATAGAAGTGAATATGGCTGGGTCATCGTAGAATTCTGGAATGCACTCATCCGGTGTCCACTCTTGCATTCGCTGAATTGAAACTGGATACTCTGCTGGGACCCATTTGGGACGCACAAACTTGCAAAGGACTTCCTTCGGGGTTTGCCTTGCTTTGTACACGTAGTACGTGATTTCCGATAAAATGTCCGTAACGTGATGTGGAATCTAAAGCAAACGGAATAAAGTAATGAACAATTTAAAGCATCAAATACAAAAGTAACAAGAACTTAAAAACTTACAGGCGTCCCACCGCCTCCCTTCTCCTCGAACATCAAATCCAGCTGTCTTTCACCTTTGTTGAGTCTGAACTTGGATTTAGTCAAGTCTCTCCATCCTCCGCTTCTACCAGAAAAGTCATTGACCCAAGGGAAGACTGGATGGTAATTTGGATTCACGTTGCAATATCTTCCGGCCAAGTAATTGAGAAACATCAAATACTCGTAGTTTGTAACGAAGCCTTCGCACCAGTGTCGAACAATCGATTCAAACAACTCTGGACTCAATTCCTTGACTCCGTGTCTGGAAGTTCCATTCTTGACTTTGGAAATGCAGTCGAGTAGTAATTCATTCACCTTTTCACACCGTGTGAATGGGATTTGGGGCTTGATTTGGAGTGATTCCATAACTTCATTCAAGTTTGGAATCCCGACAATGTGAAGACACTCATCTGTCCAGAAGTCACTTAATGTCATATTCCCTGGAGGTATTCCAAGGATCTCCATGTCGTAAATCAGTTGAAGAATTTGGTACAAGACGAACAGCTGCTTGACATTGGAAGCCAGTAGTTTTTGAGGTGAGAAATTGACACAGTCTCCCAAAGTATGTTCTGTGTAAGCGTAGAAGAGAAGTGCAGTGGTGGAATTTGTATTTTCTCTGTTCACAATGATTGCCAGAGGCTGAGCCAAGTTGGAAATTGAGAATCTAGGCAGATCGGTTGTCACTTCAGATGGAGATTGAGGTTTCTTTTCAGACTCGTGGGTTGAGCACTTGTAATTCACGTAGAGTATTTCCAGCATTTTGTCAAAATAATCATCTTCAGACATTTCAGTTACTTCTGACGATGGCATTGGATTGTTGTTCGCATTTTCTTGTGGCAAGTCTAAAACAAGAAAGTGTTTCAGTGTTAATAATCAACACCTCTTCAACTATTCCATTCAGAAACTCACCTAAAAGGCTGAGATAAGGCTTTTCCCAGACATAGTTAAAATTAGCTTCTCCAATAAAATCGACAATTTGTGGCCATGTTTTGGGATTTGATCCTTGACCGATGACCGGCAGCGGGGGTGCTAGGATGAGTGAAGCAGTTTGCGGATTGAGGCTTTCCGGCTTGAGATTCTTAAATGATTTCTTAGCATTGGTCATGGAATACATCTGTAACGGATCAACAAGCGTAAAGGTAATCATTTCAGATAAAACAGCTTTGTGACCTTGACTTGAATGAAAGCAAAGAACGGTCCCAGTGAATGCGGTCTTCCTTGGTTAATGAAAGCAAAGATTTGGTCATCACTGAGGCTGGCATGCTTCTGGAATTCGGTTGGTAGTTTTCGTTCAGAAATGACAGATCTGAATTATGTAAATTAATCAAAAAATTAACAAAATGAGAAGTAGCGGTTTTTAGGAGCGTTACCTCAGCCAGTTGATGTGGACGGCACAGATGAACTTTTGCTCTGTCGGGGTCACTGAAACTCGAAGGATGTACTTCGGAGGTACTCCAGGAAGCACATCCTCCACATTCCAGTCCATTTCCGGCTCAAAAATAATTGACAACTTTTAAAAAAAATTACCAATTTTCTAAAAAAAAATGTAAACATTGAACCTCAATTTTCCCGCGCTTATTCAGAATTTGGGGAAAATGAGACAGTGAAAAATAAAATCCCAGGGGTCATTGACCCATTGCGGTCAAATTATCAAATAATTTCCGTTTAATTAATCTGGATTGCAAAATTGGTAATCAGAATTACAAATTGTACTCTCATTTTCACTTGGTATTGACCTGAACTGTGCACGTTGCTGGATTCGTAGGAACTTTTGATTTTCAGTAATTAGGAAACGCTTTTCCCCTTCTTGGCTCGATTTGCTTCATTTGTTTCATTCTGCTCTGCTCGAGCTGCCATCAGATAGAAGTAAAGCGATGGCAGAATGTTTCTCAAAAGAATGACTATCTTCGGCAGTAAGGGTGCAATCGTGATTTCCTTTTCTTGGTTAATAAGGGCTTTGACTGTTCGTTCTGCTACGAATGAACTTGGATAACCGGATGCTGTAGTCTCATCTAATTTCCCATATTTAGCTCCATTCTTGGTCAACGCGTTTTGCGATAAGCTGGTGTTCACGTAGCCAGGACAGACGACAGAAACGCCAATCCCTGAAGACGCTAATTCCGCTCTGAGACAATCTGCTACGGCCTGCGTCGCGTGTTTAGATGCAGTGTAAGCAGACCTGTGGAATTAAAATTGATACTGGAGTAAAATTTTATAACTTTGTGTTAAATTCACCTCTGAGGAATTGCGATTTTCCCTTGGACGCTGGATATGAACATAATATGACCACTTTGACGTCGAACCATGGCCGATGCGATGACTGAAAGGAAGAAAAGAATGTGTTATACTTCATACTTGCTGAGATGGTTGGATGTTATTAACTCATTACATACATTTCGTAAGCACCAGGGGACCGAAATAATTGATATTCATGACCTCCTGATCCACTGCAATCTCTGTTGAAAGGACATTTCCCCTGTATGAGATCCCGGCGTTGTTGATGAGAATATCGATGTGGCCATAAATATCCAGAGCGTCGCTGGCTTTGAGCTTGATTGATTCCAAATCAGAGAGATCTAGTTGAAGTACTGCTGGAATGTATGCAGGTCCTCCAAACTGTAAATTCACACAAATATCATTTACAGGTAATAGTTCAATGATTGACCTTACCGTTTCTAGCGTCACAAGTTCCGCTTTGACCTTCTCCAGTTCCCTGGTTCGACGTGATGCTAAAATCAGTTTGCATCCTAACAGATACAACTGTTTTGCTAGTGCTTCTCCAATTCCCGAGGATGCTCCTGTGATCAGCACAACCTAAAAGCCATACAAAAAGTGGTCCAATGATTCAGCTATAATCACAAATTGAGACGATAGCAGAAGGTGATATCTGCAATATACTAGCAAATTACCTTTCCTTCAAGGGGTCTACTTTTCAATCCAAATCTTTCTCTGAAGTTTCTGATGAGCCTGAAGATGAAGAATGGTAAAGCTACAGGGAAGAAGCAGTAAAACAGGAAGCCCTTGATCAATGAACTTTTGTTATTGGCCACTGACTCCATCGACTCCTTGGACAGCCTTGACAAGAATCCAATGACCCCAATTGTCTGGGGATTTGACTGTGGACTACTCATTCTTGACTTGATGAATGACTAGCAGCGCTGCGTAATAGAGGCCGGTGTTTTAATCAGAAATGACATGTGATCGGGTGGCCTTTGTGTCCGGAAGGCGCAACATGCGGCTAATGGGTGTTTGGGGCCATTGGATTTGCTTCGCTTTCCCTTTCCTCCAGGCCAGGTCTCAGGCTGGCACATCCATACACAACCCCATGAACTTTCCCAAACAAAATGGACTCTACCCTCTATGTTAAAGACATCCGTTCTCATCAAATTAATCGTGATTCATGATTTATTTTACATTTTAGACTTGCCTTGGGAGGTTTATTGGATTTATGATTCTTTTTCTTTCTTTTCGGACGTTTCTGCAGGAGGAGCTTGCTCTGGTGAAGCCTCGGCTGGTTCAGCGACCTCCTCTGCGGGTGCTGCTGGCGGCTCAGCTCCAGCGCTATCCTTGCGCTCTTCACCACTCTCTTTCCGTGGAGCTTCAGCACCACTATCCTTCCGTGGAGCTTCAGCACCACTATCCTTCCGTGGAGCTTCGGCACCACTATCTTTCCGCTCTTCACCGCTCTGCTTCCGTGGAGCTTCGGCACCACTATCCTTCCGCTCTTCACCGCTCTCCTTTCGTGGGAAATCTGAGTCGCTTCGGACTTCCAGATCCTCTCCAGCTGAATCCCGACGGGGCTTTGGAGCGTAGTCGTCCCAGTCGTCATCGCCCTTCTTTTGCCCTTGTCCTTCATGGCCCTCTTCTTCATCGTCCGTCGCATGGAAATCGCTTTCAGATGGAACAGTAGATGGAAGCTGGTGGGAAATTGCGATAGCCAACTCTGTGATGGAAGCGGGACGTTTCTTTCCACGCGCCAAGAATTTAGCCACGGCCTCGTCAGGGTCAGGGATTTCATCCAGTTTGATCCCCAGCTGGGCAAAGATTTTCCCAGACTCGAGCTTCCCAGTGGTGTTGTCAATGCTCATGTGCGTCGGGTCAAGGGAGCGGATTGTCATTCCAAGGCCACTGTTCTTGCGATTTACGCTCAGGACAAAGACATCCCTGATTAAAAAAAGGAGTTATGGAAAACGTAATGAATAATCTGTAGGAAAGTATTCTCACCCAGAAAGCTTCTCCTTCTTAGCATTGTAGGCATCAGTGCCTTTCTTAATTTCCCAAGAAGTGAGCATCTCATCAATCACATCCGGTGACAGCTTCATGTTTGCACTGGCCAAAACATCCTCACGGTTGAATTCCATCTAAAATGTTCGCAAAAATGAGTGTGTTTTTAGATTATTCGGATTTAAGCTTACCCCTAAGGTAACTTCAGCCTGTTTTGTTATAGGGAAGACCGCGACCATGTACTTCGGCGTGCTCGTGTCCGGCTGTGGAGTGAGAAGTTCAGTCACAAATCGAGGAAAGTAATTGATCATGACGAAGCGTTTGTCATCATAGCGACGCGGACACCAGACGCCTGGAATATTCTCCCCTTTTCCATAGACTGCGTGGAAGCTAAAAGAATGAAAATTAATTTTGATGTAAATCAAGCCTTTCAGTATCTACTTACGAGTAAGGCGCATGCTCCACTGCATCGGCATGCACAATCGGTCCCACTTTGACTTGCAAGTAGTCATCGGCTGTCTGGAGTGGGCTCGTGGGTGCCGGCTTCTTTCCTTGAGCGATGAGTTTCTTAAGGTCAATGGCCTCTAGGAGCATGATGTGAGTGTCACCCATGATTTCAGGTGGAACTGGAACTGGGATCGTCTTAAGCTTCAGTTTTGGTGATGGTTTTGCTACTTCTTCAGCAGGCTGGGCTGGTGGTTCCTCTGCTGGAGCAGCTCCTTCTTCCGCAGACGGAGGCACAGTTGGCGGTGGGGTTCTGAATCCAGCAAAGTTACTTGCAGGTTGATTGGGGTCAGGCACAGCATATGGAATGCGGAATAGCTCACGCACCCCCTTCTCGTCCAAATTCACAGTCCGCTCCTGCTCAATCTAAGAATCAACAGTTACAAACATTTAAATGAAACTTTAAAATCGCATTTTTTTTTAAAAATTTACCTTGAATTCCCCGTAGAGCTCGTCTTTAATTTCAGTGACTGCTCCAGTTTGCAGAAGGTAATTCTGAATTACCAAGACAGTGTAAGGCTCCATTGCATTCGTGAGTCGGAGACTGGATTCTCGTCGGACAGCATTCAATGATTCAGCTGTAAAAAATTCATGATAAAAAGCACATGCCCGAATTCTAAAATTCTAATACCCGTCTTGTCTTCGTCTTTCATGTACTTCATGAGACTTTGAGCTTCTGCTTCTGCCTTTCGACGACGGCTCACTTCATCATCAATGGAAATCTGTGGGAATTTATAAAATAAAAAAAACGAAGGGAAATGAATTTGTAGGGATTACTTACCACATTACGTTTTGCTTTTCCAGCAATACATTGGAGTTCATGAGCAAATTCAGATTTGATCAGAGCAGTCAAGTTTGGGACGTGGCTTCCTCTGAAGACTTTGACTGGCTTTCCACCCTGTAAAACATTAAATTGCAATTCAACTTAGAAAACTGGAACTGGTTTTACCCCGATGAAAAGCCAACAAGGCTCGCTTTGGTCAGCAAACATGTGAAGATCAGAAATATCGTCGCTCTGTGCCTGCAATGAAATATTTAGCTTTCATAGTCCGTAGACTAAATTGGACATTACATTTTCATTTCACTTACCACAGCGTACCAAAGTCGATCGTCCATAATTTCAACTTTGACCCGCTTCAAGATGCTCACCATACTCACACAAGGTCCAGCCCAACTGGCATAGACATCGATGACTGTAAAAGCACAATTATTTCCAACGAAAATTCCGAAAAAATAAATTAATCTGTTTTACCAATAAGGCCTTCTCGCTTGAGCAGTTTCTTCCACTGCATTTCACTTTCACATTCCATTTGGAAAGCATTCGTTTCCAGTTTGGCTTTTGCGGTATCTGCTTTGGGAGCCATTCCGACCTTCCTTCTGGAATCAGATCCAACGTAACCTTAGAATAAAATGTGACTTTAGCTTTCTTCAACATACAAAGTAAACGCACACAAAGCACACAAAGCTAATTAGGATTCATGAATTGTGCTTACCAATCAGTCAAGAGTGAAACAGGAGTAAGTTGCCAAAGGTCAAGTTCCCAAAGGTCAATCAATGGGTTCTTCAAATGGAGAAATGGCCTGAATGTGCTGAAGAAAAGAATTTACATTTACATTACAAAATTCACATTTATTAAACTCAAACTTGAAAATGAAGTTTACGGAAGGTTTACCTTAGCAATTGAATAATTAGCCGATGAATCCTTAGGAAGTTGAGGTGAACTGCGGTAATGGCAATTTCGGAATTCCAACGGCGACACCAGGTCTCCCTCAAGGGTCAGGGCCAGACGATTTGACGAGGTCGTTAATTTGAACTTCCCGTATAGCGACGTCACAGACAAATTCAACATGTCCGAATTGCTGTTAAAGTCAAAGCTTAGCCCTATGATACCTTAGTTGATGACCTTTGTTGACCTTAACAGTTGATTCTGTCTTGGAAGAGTTCATTTGATGGACTGAAACGCAGCCAGGGTGAGGTGACGCTGTGGAGCATAGCAAGCATCAATGAGATTCCCCGCACCGGCGGTCTGCAAAACAAAAGCACACAGACTACAGACAGACATAAAAGTTAATTTGTTTGGTGTTGTGCTTCATTGTTGTCTTGTCTTAAGTGTCAAACGTTGACCTCGTGTCACCTTTCAGTGGATGGTACCAGCTACGGTACCAGTTAACAGGTGGCTAACTAATAAACCAAAGTGAAATAACAACAATCAGCGGCAGTGATGAGTTTCACAAGTGACGAAGTGAATTTCCTGGTCTACAGATACTTGCAAGAGTCTGGTAAGCTTAATACTAAGGCCACAGGTCAATCTTACTTCAATCTGTACTAACTGTGTATACTTGTGATTGTTCAACAGGGTTCCAGCATTCAGCGTATACCTTTGGAATTGAATCCCATATCTCTCAGTCGAATATCAATGGAGCCCTGGTACCGCCGGCAGCACTGCTCAGCATCATACAGAAAGGGCTCCAGTATACCGAAGCCGAAGTTTCGATTGGTGACGATGGAACGGAAAGACGAGTGGACGCATTGTCGCTCATAGACGCAGTGATGCCAGATGTTATTGCCAATCGGCAGCAGCAAGAGCAGAAGCTAAAGACAGATACAACTGAGAACAATAATAGAGAGGAAGAGACGAAGAATCCATATTGTAATGTCACTGTTGGACAATCTTATCATGAAATGGTAGACATTTGATTTATTTTTCGTAGCTGCTGGAAATGCGGAAAATGCTACTGAGCCTATGGACACTGGGATTGAAATCCCTGCCAACAAAGCAACGGTCTTGAGGGGTCATGAGTCTGAAGTCTTCATTTGTGCATGGAATCCTGCAACTGATCTCCTAGCTTCAGGGTATGGCTGATTTGTACAGATTTTGAATTCTAAAATGACAAATTCAATTTTGATTAGGTCTGGCGATTCCACAGCTCGAATTTGGAATATGGATAGCGCTAACCCGACTACTCCACCAAATCAACTTGTATTGCGACACTGCATCCAGAAAGGAGGGACTGAGGTTCCTTCTAATAAGGATGTGAGTATTTCATTTATTCGGGTTTCTTTTGTCCTGTTGTAATTGATTATGGAGAATCATGTGTCTGAGTCTTCCACCCTAATTATAGGTCACATCGCTAGATTGGAATGTGGATGGAAGTTTGTTAGCCACTGGCTCATACGATGGCTATGCTCGAATTTGGAACACGGACGGTCGTCTGGTTTCCACTTTAGGCCAGCACAAGGGCCCAATTTTCGCACTAAAGTGGAATAAGCGTGGAAACTTCATTCTGTCTGCTGGTGTTGATAAAACTACAATCATTTGGGATGCTTCGTAAGTTGTACTGAATGGTCACTGGCTGAGGACAGGAGTGATGAGGCCATTTTCTCTTTCTTATCCCGCAGGTCTGGACAGTGTACTCAACAGTTTGCATTCCATTCTGCCCCAGCACTCGACGTAGATTGGCAGTCCAACACCTCCTTCGCTTCTTGTTCCACCGACCAGTGTATCCATGTGTGTAAACTTGGAGTGGACAAACCAATCAAATCATTCCAAGGACACACGGTGAGACACTTTAAATTGAATTTAGTTTAGTTTACATTTGTGTCCTTGCAGAATGAAGTGAATGCTATCAAATGGGACCCACAAGGGAAGCTCCTCGCTTCATGTTCCGACGATATGACTCTCAAGGTAAAATAAGAAACGCTTACTACAAAGGAATGTAGTTTTAGTTTGACTTCTACCGTTGATAGATCTGGTCGATGAATCAAGACACCTGTGTGCACGACCTCCAAGCCCACTCCAAGGAAATCTACACCATCAAGTGGTCACCTACGGGTCCTGGTACCATCAACCCCAACATGAATTTGATTCTAGCCTCTGCATCTTTCGATTCGACCGTCCGCCTCTGGGACGTGGAACGTGGTACTTGCATTCACAAGCTGACGAAACATACGGTAATTTATAATTTAATTTTGCTGATTATGCGGAAAAACGTATGTGAAGTTTCAAGTTAATTTGCTTACTTTTTTTTATTTGTAGGAACCCGTGTACTCTGTCGCCTTCAGTCCGGATGGGATGCTCCTGGCTTCTGGAAGTTTCGACAAATGTGTTCACATCTGGTCTACACAGGTAATGGAAATATTCAATAATAAAAATATAAATAAAATGAACACAATTAAATTCAACTTTTGACCAACAGACTGGCCAATTAGTCCACAGCTACAAAGGGACTGGAGGAATATTCGAAGTCTGCTGGAATTCAAGAGGTGACAAGGTCGGAGCCTCAGCTTCCGATGGTTCAGTATTCGTTCTTGACTTGAGAAAGAGCTAAGATTGGTGGAGGAACATGCTCATTCGCACTCTCCAGTTTCCCAATGGTTTCCTGAAACAAGTTCAGAACAATGGCAATATAGCAAAGGTTAGCCACTGCATTTAATTCCCCAAATCAAATTAAGAAGTCCTGGAAAACTGCTGTTTTAAATTAATTTTAAACATCGCAGCAGTGAAAACTTGTTTTAAATTCTACACTTTTCCCCGATTAAATAATTTTCATACTGGAATTGTAGGTTACGGTCGAGTCGATACTTTTGTTTTATTTCATTTTTGAGCGTAGTACTTTTAATTAATTTAATTAATTATCGAGCTGACAAAGGAGAGCCACACCTCGCTTGATCCAATGCTGTGGTTTCTCCAGAGTTGGAAGAAGGATGGGAAGGACGTAATTGGTCGAATGTCCTGTTGTGGCCAAAGTCCCACGGCGTTCCGAGGTTCGGTAAACGGGACACTTGTACCGTCCAGTTTCAACGATTTCAGTCTTTTTCTTAGGAACCAACCAAATGATTGGGATTGAGTCCCAAAGTACCTTTGG